>OV050032.1:200880757-200963257 GCA_920105625.2 Clusia tigrina
ATGATGATGATGATGATGATGATGATGATGATGATGTAGCAGTTGTAGTTGCTTCTTCTTGTTGTTGTTGTGGCAGTAGTAGTTGCTTCTTCTTCTTGTTGTGCTAGCAGTAGTAGTTGCTTCTTCTTCTTCTTGTTGTTCTAGCAGTAGTAGTTGCTTCTTCTTCTTCTTCTTCTTCTTCTTCTTCTTCTTCTTCTTCTTGTTGTTGTTGGTGTTGTTGTTGTTGTTGTTGTTGTTGTTGTTGTTGTTATTATTATTATTATTATTTCTTCTCGTATGATGAATGTCTGCTTCGAAGCTTTCACAAATTTTTGTTTATGCGGTCGCAAAGGTCACTAAATAAAGCGAAGAAACCAACAACTACAACAAGAACATTTGTTTGTGTTTTTATATACAAATTTTTTTCATTTAATGGTATCTCTGCTGAATTTTAGTTCTTTAGTTGAACATTTAATTGCTGTCAATTGTTGTTGTTGTCTTCTTTCACTAGGCAGGAGACTTGAGTGTTTACATATGTAATTGTATATAGATGAGTGTGTTTATATAAGGATATGTATTTATATGAGTGTCCATGGAAGAATTGTCGCTTGATATGTGGCTTAACGCATGCTATCACTCCTGCACCATGTTAAAGATCGTACAAAATGGGAAACAACAACAACAACAGATGTTTTAGACGACAGAGTTTCCCATACCAGAATGTTGTATCTGAACAAGTTGTGGACATAAGCTCAATGCTCTCTTTTGTGTTCCCCCTACTCAATTTCGCCCCCTTACCTATGCGTGGGTTCACATTTTACGGTTCACCGCATTTCCCAGAACATTTTATTTGAATTCTTTCTACAGCCCTCGTTTTGCCATAGCTACGCGTTGCTTTACGTGTTTGCCACATTTCTATTTTTGTTGTTTTGGCAACCAACCACCAAAAACAACACCAACACCTAATTTTAGTTTTATTCGAACCGAAACCGGTTTTTGACGCACAGGCGCGTAACACCGCACCGCACCGCACCGAAATCTTACCTAAGCAGCCAACTTGTGGGTTTCCCTACTACCTGCCCGCCCACACTTCCGCCGAATCGTACGCACTCATTTTGTTTTGTAAATGAAATTGTATTTTATTCTATTTGAATTTTATTTTATTTGTTTTTTTTTTTGCATATGGCTTTGTTTTTGTTTTAATTCAAACGTGCGACCTTCTTGTTCCGTTATTTTTTATCACCGTATCGAAATGATGTAAACAAACATGTTGGGGACAGAAATCTGACTTGTTTCACATCATGGCAAATTTGAGTTTGCATGCGTGATTTTTCAATGAAGTAAGCGACGAAAAAGGAATATAATATATTATATATACAGGGTCTTTCATACCGCGATCTATTCTGATATGCCCTCTATTTATTTGAAAAGTCGAGGATGGTCTCATCTGCTTTTTACAAAGAGCTTATTGCTGCTTATTTGCACTTCTAAAATTCGCCCCCCTACTCCACTGTCACCCCTGTCTTGGCGTCCTCGTCTACGTCTAGTCGCAGACAATGGGCATACGATCACAAAATTTAAATGAAATATTGCATAAAACCGCATGCGTTAGCATTGAATTAACCGCAAGTGCCTCCATCAGACAGAGGCAGAGACAGAGAGACTCACACACACACACACATACACACAAACACACACATACATACACACACAAACATACACACAGTTAAACAGCCATACAAGCCAGGTATGAATCCATTCAGCATACAAATAGAAAACCGCAATAAAAGTCAAGTGCAAAAATTTCGCATGCAAATCGAAAGGTGGAAAAAACGTGATTTGCCCGCATGTGGTTTTTTCTTGTTTTTTTGTTCCAATAGAAACAATTTAAATTTAGTCTAAAGTGTTCCAAACAAGTGTGAGGTGGGGATGTGTGAGTTGAGATATGATGGGGTGAGGTAAGGTGGGGAGATGTGTGAGTTCATAAACGATGAGGTGAGCATATGAGAATTGATAAATGATGAGGTGATGTGAGGTGAGATGAAGAGATGTGTGAGTTTATGAATGATGAGGTGAGTTGTTTGGATGTGTGAGTTGAGGTATGATGAGGTGAGGAGATGTGTGAGTTTATGAATGATGAGGTGAGTTGTTTGGATGTGTGAGTTGGGGTATGATGAGGTGGGGAATGTGTGAGTTCATGAAATATGAGGTGAGGTGGGGGAATGTGTGAGTTTATGGATGATGAGGTGATGTTAGGTGAGGTGAGGTGAGGGGATGTGTGAGTTTAAGAAGGTGTGGTGCTGTGAGGATATGATGAGGTATGATGAGGTGATGTGAGGTGAGATGAGATGAGGTGAAGTGAGATGAGATGAGGTAAAGTGAGATGAGATGAGGTGAGGAGATGTGTGAGTTTATGAATGATGAGGTGAGTTATTTGGATGTGTGAGTTGAGGTATGATGAGGTGGGGAATGTGTGAGTTCATGAAATATGAGGTGAGGTGGGGGAATGTGTGAGTTTATGGATAATGAGGTGATGTTAGGTGAGGTGAGGTGAGGGGATGTGTGAGTTTAAGAAGGTGTGGTGCTGTGAGGATATGTGTGAGGAATGATGAGGTGATGTGAGGTGAGGTGAGGAGATGTGTGAGTTCAGGAATGATGAGGTATGATGAGGTATGATGAGGTGAGGTGAGGTGAGGTGAGGTGAGATGTTATGAGATGAGATGAGATGAGATGAGGAGATGTGTGATTTCCGGAATGATGAGGTGAGGTATGTGCATGTAAGAATTGAGGAATGATGAGGTGAGGTGAGGATATGTGTGAGTTCAGGAATGATGAGGTGAGGTGAGGATATATGTGAATTCAGGAATGATGAAGTGAGTATGTGGCTAATAGCATTAGCAAATAATCTAATATATGGAATTCTAATTAACGATTACTGGGGTTAATGCACGAGTTCGCCAACAGAGCGCACCACTCTGGAAATTAAAATCGGGAAAACATTAGCTACAGAACACACTGTGGAGGTCATGCTAAGCACAAGAGAACTGGAATCACGTAGCGAAATAAGTGTGAAAATGTGCTCCGGCGGAAAAATCGGCAGCTGAACGCAGGAATAACGAAGTGGGATTCTCCACCTTGAAGGAAGTATGAAAAGTGTTCCAAGGTGGAGAGATGTTCTCAGTGGTGAGCAGAGAACACAGAGAAAATAAACTTAAATGTCAAACGGCAAAGCAGCGAAATAAAGCTGACAGAAATTGTACACGAATCCACTCAAAATCGTGGTGAATCCACTCGAAATCATGGTGAATCCACTCAAAATCGTGGTGAATCCACTTAAAATCGTGGTGTGTCCGCTACGGACGCTGGCAGCGATAAATACTTTCTTTCCTCTGTGTTCTCTGGTGATGAGTGGAGGAAGATGTTTTAGTGAGTGCAATCTCCTCGCTAAGATATGAGTAAAATCCCTCAACTTGATTCCTCTAAAATACATGAGCCTGACAGAAGATCTATAGATGAGACTATCCTCATCTTTTGAATAGAGCATCAAATTAAATAAATCGAATCTATCCTTGTTGTTTAAATATTGTTAACTATTCCTTGTCATGATTGCTAACAGAATTCATAAAATTTCCATATCGTTTTTTTAAATGTTCTTAAATCTTTCCTCGTCCTGTTTCTTACTTCATAAAATTGACATATCCTTGGCGGGAAAAGTTCCTCCATAGACTGTTACCTTTTTTAATGTGCATTGCTTCATTGACACATACGAGTAAACCCCCTCTCCCCCGCAGTCGTATGAACTTGACGAAAGGATGTCGTCATACGCTCTCATGATCATTGTTCCGTTTCCACTATTCCAGCTAAAATGATAACGAAAGATGGACAGACATGTCTGACTGCTTGCTGCGTTGCAAATCGACTGAAAATCTGAAGTGTCGCACGCCGAGGTGACTTCATCTCTTTTTTTTCCCTGTCTTCACCACGGCGACACTGCTCAAGTATTTATTCGTTCACTGAGCTGACTTCACCTCCTATTTCCTTGTACCGCACCCTCTTCACCACTGCGGCACTGGCAGCTGGGTGGGTTTGCTCGATCGCTCTCCGGCACGTGTCGTTTTATCTTACGCGTACCCTCACGTACATGTACGAGCAAGTAATTGAGTGCGTGTTTGTATGTGTGATATCTGAAGTGTCGTCAGTGGATTCAAGGTCATTGGGGGGGAGTGTTTGTGAGGATCGATCGTAGAGTTTGTGAGTGAGTGAGTGTGTGTGTGTGTGTGTGTGGATCGATCGTAGAGTTCATGTAATAATTGCAACTACATTATTATAAACGCAGTCATATCGCAAACATTTCCGTGTTTCTTGTTTATCATTTTACTTTATCGCTTCACTTTATTATTATTTATTTGCTTCGCAGCAGAGTGCGTTTCAAATTACTGAGAAAAAACTATTATTTTTCTCCTATCAATGCGCATTTTGTTTTTGAAACTAATGCGAAAATTTTGCAATAACAAAACCCCAACACGTGCGCAAAATTGATTGCAACCGCATACATAGGTGTGCATATCAAGTGTGTGTGTGTGTGTGTGTGCGATAATAGAAATGTTGTTGTTGTTTCTCCATAATTCACTCAATAGTTAACCACAGGCCCTTAAGTCATCAAGCCAGTGCAATGACGTCATTTGTTTTGAAAATAAATATTTTTCTTTTCAGATATTTTTTCTTATGTTTTTTTTTGTTATTTCCTTTGAGTTTTTTTTTTAGAATTTCTCTTTTAAGTTTTTTTGATATTTTTTCTTTGAAGTTTTTTTATATTATGAATAAATTTAAATTTATAAAAACAATTTTTAGGGATATATTTTTAAATTAAATAAAAAATGTTTTTATTTCATCAATAAATAAATAATAAAAAAAATTTTTTATGAATTTATATATATATACATATATATATATATATATATATATATATATATATATATATATATATATATATATACATATACATATATATATATATATATATATATATATATATATATACATATATATATATATATATATATGTATATATATATATATATATATATATATTTTTTTTTTTAATTTTTTTATTTATAACAATTTTTTTAAAATTATTTTATTTACTTTGCATTTAAAAGATTTTTATTTTGTTTTTATATATTTTTAGAAAACCTTTTCTTGTTCTTAAATTAAAAATTTTTTTTTTTAAATTATTTAAGTTAAAAAAGAATTTATTTTTTTGTTTTTATAAATTTTTTCAAAATTATCTCTTGTGCAGTGTTCGAATAAGTTGGTTTAGTGATATTCCCTTTGAAATCAAGACAAGAATTTGCCCTCCAAATGCACGAAGGCTGGAAGAGGGGAAACTGGCACCCAGAGGAGAATTGTTTGGATGCTTTTACACACACCTTCCTGCACACACACCCATACACACACACCCATACACACACACCCGAATAAACAAACCAAAGTTCATTTCTCTCACAGCCAATTCGTTTACGGACTTTTTTCTGGCTTAAAGGGCAACAATTTTATTTCTGTTTAAATTTAGATTTGGAAAAAAAAACAAACAACAAACAAACTTCAAAAGTAAAGCGCATTGCTCGTGTGGATATTTCCATCACTATGCAGCAGCTGAGTGCTCTTATGTGTGTGTGTGTGTGTGTGTGTTTGCGCGTGTGCCATCAGCTGCAGCGGGATTTGTGCATCCCTGCAGTGAAATTTGAAACTCAGGTGTATTGGAAAATGTGCATGGAAAATCTCAGTTCTTCGACTGGGACACTTCATGATTGCCGAGTTTCTTTTAAGGGTGCATTTGTATTATGAAGGCCTTTTTCACTGCATTATTATATTATTATTATTATTATTATTATTATTATTATATTATTATATTATTATTATATTCTTATTATTATTATATTATTATACCACAATTAAGGTCAGCAAGGTTTTGGATTAAGGAGTACTAGCAACTTTTCATGTCAAAGAGAAGCTAATGTATGTATATCGAATCATTTCGTGGCCATCCCCTGAACAGAATTGGAATGTCCCAAATGATCCACGAGTCTAAACGGCTTACCACTACTAGAATATTATTATATGCGAGTATATTAAAACAGAACATATCTCACAAAACAGACACAAATTTATATATTTAGTTAATAGTGTTGGAACACCCGAATAAACTATATCTTTCAGGTCGCGGTGTGTAACACCCTTAAATAAATCGAAGCTATCTCTGTTGTTTAAATATTGTTAACTGTTCCTTGTCATGATTGTTAACAGAATCCATAAAATTTACATATCCTTTTATTAAATGTTCTTAAATCTTTCCTTGTCTTTTTGGTATGCCTCTGCATGGCCTAAGTGCGTCTTCTGGCCGCTTATATGCGTCCTTGACAGCCACTTAAACGTCTCCTTTTGATCCGCTTATTTGCTAGAAAAGGGTGCAATTTTAAAGGTCAGCTTTAAGGACCCAAAAAGCCCGTTCCGCTTATTTTCTTGAGGCTCTTCTTGTGGGAAAACGGTTCCGTACAGAGAAATTCGAGATCTGCGGTGATACACAATTCTCACATATATCCTGGATATCGGCTACTTTTAACGCTAATAGTGTGGAAAAGAAGAGTGTGGAAAACGCTGAATTATTCTGCACTAATAATGACCCCATGGATATGAAATCTGTTGCTCCAATAATGACCACGTGGATATGAAATCTGTTGCTCCAACAATAACCTCATTGCTATTTAAACTCTTGCTCCAATAATGACCCCATTGATACTCAGTCTCTTGCTCCAATAATGGCCTCATGGAAATGCAACCTCTGGCTCTAATGATGACCCCTTGAATATGCAATCTGTTCATCCATCTTGGATATGGAATCTCTTGCTCCAACAATGTCTTCATTGATATTTAATCTCTTGCTCCAATAATGACCCCATTGATTCTCAGTCTCTTGCTCCAATAATGGCCTCATGGAAATGCAACTTCTGGCTCTAATAATGACCCCTTGGATATACAATCTGTTGATCCATCTTGCATATGGAATCTTTTGCTCCAAAAATATCCTCATTGATATTTAAACTCTTACTCCAATAATGACCCCATTGATACGCAGTCTCTTGCTCCAATAATGACCTCTTGGAAATGGAATCTTTTGCTCCAATAATGACCCCATGGATATGGAAGATCTTGCTCCAACAATGTCCTCATTGATATTTAATCTCTTGCTCCAATAATGACCCCTTGGATATGGAATCTTTTGCTCCAATAATGACCCCTTGGATATGAAATCTTTTGCTCCTCATGAATACGCAATTTCTTGCTCCAATAATGACCCCTTGGAAATGGAATCTTTTGCTCCAATAATGACCCCTTGGAAATGGAATCTTTTGCTCCAATAATAATCCCATGGATATGGAAGCTCTTGCTCAATTATAACCTCATGAATACGAGTATGCAATCTCTTTGATTTCCTTGTGCCTAGTGACGTCACCATCATTTAAAATCGTTCCTCTGTGGTGAGGAGATGAAAGTAATCGCCCGCCCCACATGCGTGGCATTGTAAACAAGCCTCCACAAGTCTTGAGGTTGGTTGCCTTGCCAGTCGTCCTTTTCCCTGCTGGGTGCCCGGCAATCTGTCATTAGATTTTGTTATAAACAAAAGAGAATTGTGATGTAAACATTTCACAAATAAATGCATTTGATGATTTTCTTTCTTCTGCTCCACGTTCGCTTTGCAGCTGCTTTTGTTGTTATTGTTTATCGCTATTTGCTTTTAGTGTTGTTGTTGTTGTTGTTGTTGTTGCTGCCGCCCCATGTAATTGAACCCGCTGTGAACAACGCATTTTTTGTGCTGTTGTTTATTTGTTCAACTTTGTTTTTGTTTACTACTTTCATGATAAATTTTGTAGTTTTATAAGTTTGTATATTGCTTTTTTTCGCTTATTATTATTGTTTTTTCTTTACTTTGAAGGTTTTTTAAGTTTTTTGCTTTTTTCTGATTCTTTATAAATGATTTTTGTTGTATTATAAATTCTTTTCTTCGTGTCTTTGTTGAGAGATTTTTTTCTTATTTTTTTGTGTTTTTGTTAAGAAAATTTTTTTTACTTATTTTGAAATTTTTTTTTTTACTTATTTTGACATTTTTTCTTTACTTTATTAATAAATAATATTTAATAATAAATAACATTTAATAACAAATAATATTTAATAATTAATATTATTTAATATTAAATAAAGAATATTTGATAAAAAATAAATAATATTTTGAAAATATTTAATTTTTTTTTATAATAAAAAATTTTTTTTTCAAATTTTATTTGTTTTTCTTTTTTAAATATTTTGTAAATTTTTGTTTTTCAAATTTTTTATTAAAAATGTTCTTTGTTTTATTTTTATTTTTATAGTGTTTTAATTTTTTTTTAATATTCTGTAAATTATTTTGTTAAATATTTTTATTGAGAATTTTGTTTTATTTTGTAACTGTTTTATATTTTTTCAAATATTTTTTTTTATATTATCAAAAATTTTTATAATTTTTTGTTTGTTTTTTTTTAAATATTTGTATGAAGAATTTTGTTTTATTTTTTACCAGTTTTTTTATATTTTGTAAAATAATTTTTTTAACAAATTTTTTGTAATTTTTTTTTAAATTTTTGAAATTTTTGTTTGGTTTTTTTTTTTAATATTTGTATGAAGAATTTTGTTGAATTTTTTTTACCAGTTTTTTTTATATTCTGTAAAATATTTTTTTAAATTTTTTATAACGAATCTTTTGTAATTTTTTTTAGTAATTTTTAAGAATTTTTGTTTTTTTTTATTATTTGTCTGAATAATTTTGTTTTATTTTTTACATCTTTTTTTATATTTTGTAAAACATTTTGTTTTATTATTTTATAAAATAATTTTTTCAAGTTTTTTCTTTTATTTAATATTTTGTGAATTATTTTTGTAAATATATTTATGAAGAATTTTCTTATTTTTATTATATTTTGAATTTTTTAGTTGTTTTTTAATGTGTTTTAAATGGTTTCTTTTTTGTTGACATTGTTTTTATTTTTAAATAATTAATAAAAATATTTTTGTGCAATATTTTGTTCCTTTTTTAATATTTTGTATTTTTTTTTTGTTTTAAAATATTTTCAGAATTTTTTGTATTAATTTTATTGTTTTTTATGTTTCTAATTTTATTAACATTTCGTATTAAGTAGTTTTATTAAGAATTTTCTTTGTTTTGTTTTTTGTAAATTTTTTTTTTCATATATTTTTATTAAAAAGTTTGCTTTGTTTTTTTTTTTAATTTTGCTAATTTAATAAAATTTTTTTTTTAATTGGATATTTTCATTTTTGTAAATTTTTTAAAGATTTTTTTATAATAATTTTTAATCTCAAGTTTTTTTAATCCTATAAATTATTTTTTTAAATTTGTCTCAAGAATTTTATTTATTTTATTTGTATTTTATTTTTTATTTATTTTATTTGTATTTGTATTTTTTATTTATTTTATTTGTATTTGTATTTTTTATTTATTTTATTTGTATTTGTATTTTTTATTTATTTTATTTGTATTTGTATTTTTTATTTATTTTATTTGTATTTGTATTTTTTATTTATTTTATTTGTATTTGTATTTTTTATTTATTTGTATTATATTTTATTTTATTTTTATGTATTTTTATGTTTCACGTTGATTTTATTTTAAATTTTGTTTTTTAATATATATATATATTTTTTTAAATATTCTTATTAAGATTTTTATTTGTTTTTTTATTGTTTTTAATTGGCTTTTTTTAAATTTGTCCATTATTTTTTTAAAATATTATTCTCAAGAATTTTTTTTTGGTTTATTTTTATATTTTTAGTTGTTTTTTTATAATTTTGTAAATTATTTTCTTTTTTAATGTGTTTCTCAAGAACTTTATTCGTTTTATTTTGTTTTTTTGTTTTTTATTTTTATTTATTTATTTTTATTTATTTTTTTAAATATTTTTCTGAAGTATTTTATTTGTTTTATTTTTATTCTGTTTTTTTGTGTGTTTTAATTGGTTCTTTTTTCGTATTTGTATTTATTCGGTGTCTATTTTCTGTTACAATTCTGTTTTTATTTGTGTTTTTATGGAGTCAGTTTTTGTTTTTGTTTTCCGACTTCTACTTTCCCATTTGTGTGCAACTTCCGTTGCCATTCTTCAGTGCTGTGCTTATAAAAATAAACTTGATTTTCAGTTCCCGAGAAGGGAATCCTTTGTTGTACTTTCGTTCTTGTCGGCCTTCCAATTGTTTACCCAGCTGCATTGCTCCGATTGCTTCGATTGCTTCGCTTGCTTCTCTCCACACATTTTTATGGCTTCGAAGAAAGAAAGAATTGATTTCGTTTGTTCGAAATTTATTGTTCTGTGGAGAAATGAAAAGCAGCGCTCTTGCTAGAAATAATAAACATTTCGATACAGAATAGAAACATAACTTGAATATTTACAGATTTTTCAATATTGAAGGCTGCATTCCTCTCTGTTAGCAAATCACAAAGTCTTCATACTAGAGACTCTTTTCCTCTGGTACCCAACTGGTTCAATTGGCATCACTCACAAATTTACTCACCTTTGAGATCAACTCCCAGATTTCCCTGCCGGGTGGCTCAAAAGAAGCCGAAGATTATGCGGCCACACGATGACCCAGAGTGACACTACTTAATTTAGTTGTTGTTCTTTTTGTTGTTGTTGTTAAAAACAACTAAACCCATAAAAATGCTCCTTTGTTGAAAAATTCATTTATCAGTTTGTGTAATTTCAATTTGGGTTTATTATCAATGTCAACAACAATGAAATTCAGAACAAAAACACTCTCAGAGCACCAGTTCCGCTAATCTGTGTTTTTGTCTCGGTGTATTTGTCTCCCTTTGGCCCATTTCTGTGCAAATATTTACCACTCCCACCACAAACACAATGGGCACAAAGATTTGCCTACGGAGCCCTTTCCCATGCTCATTATGGAACACCGACTTTTTGTTGCTGTTGTCAAATTGGAGCAGCATCTATTTATGCTCATTATCAACAGAGTCAAATAGTAGCAAAATGTCATGCGTTTGTCACGCCCACTTCTGTGTTGAGACGGACTGGCTGGGTACGTTTTTAATAGAAGCCCAAAAGAAGACGTTGCGATTGAAACTTTAAAACAGAGTGCGTGTGCTTGGGTAGTCCCCCAGGCAAACCCCTGCTAGTATTCACCTCTGCTACAGCTGAGTTACACGCTGTTCTGGCAAGTCAATGGTGAACTTTTTGTTGTAAGTAGTTAGATGACATTTGACACACACACACACAGAGGGAGAGAGAGAGAAGAATAGTAATAAAGTACTCGTATGTGGAACACCAATTTACAGTCAATTTACAGTGATCCACAATGCAATTACTCCACCAAATTAAGGCAAGTAAGCTTAGCAACAAGAAAATATGTGCGGCGAATATCAAACAAAGCAAGGCGAATATCAATCAAAGCAAGGCGAATATCAATCAAAGCAAGACGAATATCAATCAAAGCAAGGCGAATATCAATCAAAGCAAGGCGAATATCAATGAAAGCAAGGCGAATATCAATCAAAGCAAGGCGAATATCAAACAAAGCAAGGCGAATATCAATCGAAGCAAGGCGAATATCAATGAAAGCAAGGCGAATATCAATGAAAGCAAGGCGAATATCAATCAAAGCAAGGCGAATATCAAACAAAGCAAGGCGAATATCAATCAAAGCAAGGCGAATATCAATCAAAGCAAGGCGAATATCAATGAAAGCAAGGCGAATATCAATCAAAGCAAGGCGAATATCAATCAAAGCAAGGCGAATTTGAAAGTAAAAGCCAGGCAAGGCGAATTTGACAGTAATAGTCAGGCAAGGCGAATTTGAAAGTAATAGTCAGGCAAGGCGAATTGAGAGTAATAGTCAGGCATGGCGAATTTGAAAGCAATTGCCGGACACGGCGAATTTGAAAGTAATAGCTAGGCAAGGCGAATTGAGATTAATAGCCAGGCACGGCGAATATCAAACAAAGCAAGGCGAATATCAATCAAAGCAAGGCGAATTTGAAAGTAATATCCAGGCAAGGCGAATTGAGAGTCATAGCCAGGTAAGGCGAATTGAGAGTAATAGCCAAGCAAGGCGAATTTGAGAGTAATAGCCAGGCACGGCGAATTTGAAAGTAATAGCCAGGTAAGGGACTCATGCAACATGGAACACCATTACTCGTACTTTTGAACCTGAATTTGCCAGCAGCGAGGGTTGAATACTCCTTTAAAATTTACTGAGGTCACTCATAGAGGAACTCCAAATTTGGCACTGATCTGAACTTAGTTCTCAGTTAGCACGCAGCTGAATATGTGAAAACATGAGTCACTGAGATCAAAAGCCAATGTTGTCAGCTGGCTATGAACTCCCCCTCTCTTCCCCTATCTCTCTCGCTTTCTCTCTCTCTCTCTCCCTATCTCTCTCGCTTTCTCTCTCTCTCTCCCTATCTCTCTCTCCCTATCTCTCTCTCCCTATCTCTCTCTCCCCCTATCTCTCTCTCCCTATCTCTCTCTCCCTATCTCTCTCTCCCCCTATCTCTCTCTCCCTATCTCTCTCTCTCCCTCTCTATCTCTCTCCCTCTCTCTCTCCCTCTCTCTCCCCCTATCTCTCTCTCCCCCTATCTCTCTCCCCCTCTCTCTTTCTCTCTCTCTCCCTCTCTCTCTCCCGCTCTCTCTCTTTCTCTCTCTTCCTCTTCCTCTCCCTCTTCCTCTCTCTCCCTCTTCCTCTCCCTCTCCCTCTTCCTCTCTCTCTCCCTCTTCCTCTTCCTCTTCCTCTCTCTCTCTCTCTCCCTCTCTCTCTCTCTCTTCGCCTTATATACATACACGAACAAAAGCTTGACCTGTGTTTTTTTGAAGCTTCCGCAGATGTCGTCATAGAGCTGCGTCTGTGTGAATGAGTGTGGTGTGTTTGAGTGTGTGTTCCGTGGTGTGGTGTGTTTGTGTGTGTGTTGAGGTGTGTTTGAATGCGTTTGTGTGCATTTGCCATTGTTTCCTTGCTAGTATAAATGCTAACCTTGTGGTAAGTACTTTTGTGGCCTTATGTGGTTCCAACCACGCCCCCCACATGCTACAAATAGTTTCAAATTCTACGCAATTCCTAATACATTTGGCAGCCCCCCCCCCCCCCCCCCCACACGTTTCTCTTCACACATAACAACAACAAAATCATCAAAATTCATTTAATTTTTTTATTAAAATTTTTTATTTGATTTTTTTCTTTTCTTTTGAGTATTTTGTTTTTGTTATTGTGATTTTGTTTTAATTGTATTTCTTTGCTTTGTGTTGTTGTTGTTGTTTTCTTAGTGTGGCAAAGAAAGAGCCATAAACAAACAAAAGTTATTATATCATTCCACTGATAACGCGCTTAAACTTGAGAATGAATGAAAAACCTTCAATTCTGGCGCATTTTTATCATAAAAACTGCGTCCGCTCAGTCCCGCCTCCTTCCACCGGTTGAAGAGTGCGCTACTGTTGCGTCCCATCGTACGTCGATAACGCAGGTGGACGGGGGGTCAGGCGGGCCACACCAATGTAGTTTTTTGTAATTACCCCGTTGTTTGTTGTTGACACATTTTCTTGGACTTTCCACCTTCATAAAAAAGGGGGTTCTTAGATATGCGTTGCGCGTGTGGCAATATGACGTAGGAAAACGGGCCCCCAACCCGAATTCAGCAGAGAATATGATCACTCTTATCTGACCCAAATTTTAAACGCTAGTATTCATATTCCAAGCACGCCACCACGTTTGTTCTTGATATACCCAAAGCTCCAATCTTGCACGTTTCTCAATTTTGAACTCTAATTTTGATGTTCTCGTCATTATCATCATCAGTATTATTATCATTGTAATTTTGTCTCTTTCCATACTTCCACTACCTTAATATGAAGGTTTCATGTCATCTTCATGAGTCTTTTTTCATTTTTCTCTTCATCGTTCTTTTTTTACCTTCTCTTATCATCGTTCTTATTTTTCCTTTTCTCTTTATTGTTCTTTCTGCAATACCACAGTTGTTCTGTAGACTAACTTTCCTTCAAGCTCTTCTCTTTCTGCTCTTATCGTCATCACCCATTATCATTATCATCATTTTTCGTTCCTAACTTAATTTTCCACTCTAATTTTCTTATCATCAACATCATCCTTTACAATATCATCACAATTTGTTCTTGCTCTATGCTCATTTCTCATGCTAAATTTATTGTTGTTCTCTTCAATGTCATCATCGTCCTTATCATTATTATTCTCATTATTATCATGATGCGGTTCTAGTTGATCCAGATCAGTTGTCGTTCCTGTGGTCTATGTTCATCCACGGTTCTAGTTCATCCTCGGTTCTAGTTCAGCCTCAATTCTAGTTTAGCATCGGTTCTAGTTCAGCCTCAGTTCTAGTTCAGCCTCGGTTCTAGTTCATCCTTAGTTCTAGTTCATCCTCAGTTCTAGTTCAGCCTCAGTTCTAGTTCATCCTTAGTTCTAGTTCAGCCTCAGTTCTAGTTCATCCTTAGTAATAGTTCATCCTCGGTTCTAGTTCATCCTCGGTTCTAGTCCATCCTCGGTGCTAGTTCATCCTCGGTCCGAATTCAGCCTCGGTTCTAGTTCATCCTCGGTCCGAATTCTGCCTCGGTTCTAGTTCAGCCTCGGTTCTAGTTCAGCCTCCGTTCTAGTTTATCCTCGGTTCCAGTTCTTCTTCGATTCTAGTTCATCCTCAGCCCTAGTTCAGCCCCGGTTCCAGTTCAGCCTCGGTCCGAGTTCAGCCTCCGTTCTATTTTATCCTCGGTTCCAGTTCTTCTTCGATTCTAGTTCATCCTCAGCCCTAGTTCATCCTCAGCCCGAGTTCAGCCGCGGCTGTAGTTCATCCTTGGTTCTAGATCAGCCTCTGCGGCAGTTTTCTGAAGGGTGGCATCATTACGCAAGAGGAGCAGTGCGACCCACAAACAAAGCAGAACGCAATTTCCTAATCTTGCATTGACTGCGCTCTATTTTTGCCCAACACTTTTGCAAAGCGCACGTAGCCCCCAGCAAGCAATCGTAAGACACTCCCTCCTCCCCCAGCGAGCAATAGCATACCCCCCGCGAGCAATAGCATACCCCCCAGCAAGCAATCATACCCCCGGGTATGCGATAGTGTTGTCCAAGGACGCACGTGCTAATCAATTTTATGCCTTGTTTACGTCTTTCTTCCAAAATATGTGTCGTCGTTAGAGCCTCCTCCTCAGACCCCCTCGTTCAACTCATTTCATTTGGCGGCTTGATTAGAAGTGCGCCCCCAGGCAAGTGTGGACCAGCGGGTGTTGAGCGCAGAGATCTAATTTCTTGGGGCTTTTCGCTTCCTCTCCTTTGTGGTATTTTTTGTTTGTGCTGTTTTGCGCCACAGAAGTCACTCGAACACACTTCCCGTTCCCATAATAAAGATAAGAATGGGGGACCATGTTTTTTCGTGTACGGGTTCACCACTCCACCATTGAACCAACTATTGGCGAAGACTGCGTTATCGGAGCGGTAATCACCTGATTTTGGAAATTGATTTACGTAAAATCTCGAAATTTTATTGAGAAGCTTATCTCAAGCTTTGCAAAATAAAAAAGGCATCACAATTAATGACGTTGTATGCCGAGGAGGTTGCGTTTGAAAGCGCTCAAAGTCGGTCATATCAGCAACGATCCGCTTAAATTGCAGTCCATGTGCGTAATTGGATTGCGAGGAGAACGGAAATAGTCAACGACAGTCAACAAGCTGGCTGAACGGATCATCTGAGCGGATCAGCTGAGGTGATCATCTGATTGCATCATCTAATTGAATAGATGAGAATGCTTCCTGCTCTCGCAGATTGAGAATGAGCTGTGATTTTATTAAATGAAAAGGGACCACGAGATAGACAAAAACTTCGAACTGTGGAGGATGTGGAGAAGAGTGGGACGATTCGGGTTTTCTCACAAAAAATGTCCATGAATTTATTTTTATTTTAAGTAACTTCAAGCAACTGTTTCTTCCACTATCGCACTGGGGAAAAGGTTCCTTTCTCCGTGTATAAATATAACTATCTTCAGGTCTCTCTCGGCCTTTTTATAAAATCATATTTCATTCCATATTTGATGGATTGTATCTAAACTTTTAGGAGTTATTACGAGTCCACAGCATCGCTTGGGCGGACATTATATTGTCTCCACCTAAAGAGTTGTTTCCGGTCGAAAACCTGGACCATCTTGTCCGACACCGACACTGACGCCTGCTACACCACAACTCTGGTTACAAATCAGGGCAAACTGTTGTTTCTTCCCCCCAAAAACTTAGAACATAACAACTCAGGCATTCACTGCAATTTCAGATATTCAGACTCTAGGACCAAAATCGACTTCAAGACCCTTTATACATATTAGACCACAATATACCTTGTTATCACCCAAGAACTTAAGACGCAGGAACTCTCCGATGTCCACTTGGACTCCAGAGATTCAGATTCCAACTCCTACACCGATTCCGTCATTAGCTCCAAATTCTACTTCCACTCCACCGATTCAGAGTCCAACATCGACTCAGACACCAACTCCGGCATCGACTCCAAGTCCGGCATCGACTCTAACTCCGGCATCGACTCTAACTTCGGCGTCGACTCCAATTCGGCCTTCTACTACAACTCCGACTTCGACTTCAACACAGACTTCGACTCCAACCCAGACTTCGACTCCAACCCAGACTTCGACTCCAACCCAGACTTCAGCTCCAACCTAGACTTCGACTCCAACCCAGATTTCGACTCCAACCCAGACTTCGACTCCAACCCAGACTTCGACTCCAACCCACACTTCCACTCCAACCCAGACTTCGACTTCAACCCATACTACGACTCGAATTGAGACTTCGACTCCAACTCAGAGTTCGACTCCAACGCAGACTACGACTCCCAAGTTAGACTTTGACTCCAAGTCAGACTTTGACTCCAACTTAGACTTTGACTCCAAGTCAGACTTTGACTCCAACTCCGGCATCGACTCCAACGCACACTTTGACATCAACTCCGGCATCGACTCTGAACTCCGAGATCGACCCTTAACTCCGGCATTGACTCCGAACTCCGACATCGACGCTTAACTCCGGCATTGACTCATAACTCCCAAATCGAGTTCAACTCTGAGCCCAAACTTCGACATAAACTCTTCCATAACACGGGTTACAGATCGGAACTTTCGCTTCTTTTCATTTAGTTAGGAAAGTTAGGACTCAGTAATTTCTATGTCCACTTCCTTTCCGGAGATTCAGACTCCAGCTAAGACATCGACTCCCAACTCCATGATCAAGTCCAACTTAGAAATGGATTCTAAAATCTGACACGACTTTCACTCCGACTTAAACTCTGGCATCGACTGCAACTCCAAATCTGGTGGCATCGACTCCAAGTCCGGCATCAACTCCAAGTCCGGCATCAACTCCAAGTCCGGCATCAACTCCAAGTCCGGCATCGACTCTAACTCAGACTTCGACTCTAACTCAGAATTCGACTCCAACTCAGACTTCGAAGCCAACTCCGACAACGACTCCCAACGCCTACTTCACTTCTGGCATCGACTCTTAACTCTAGCATCAATTCCTCCACAACTCTGGTAACAAATCAGATCGAAATTTAGGTCCTTCACATTCAGCTAGGAAAGTCACAACTCAGTAACTCCGATGTCCACTTCAACTACAGAGATTCAGACACCAACTCCACTCTGTCATCGATTCCACGAACCTGCTTATAAATCAATCCGTAATTTAGCTCATCCAATAATTCTTCTTCAGTCTTTAAGAACATTCCTTCATGGTGTTCCTAATTTTCTCCTTGTGGTAGTCATGTTTTTGAACTCCTGTTCAACGCTGTTCCTCTTATTGCCAAGTGACCTTTTTAACCGGCTTCAATTCCTAGCCTTATCTAATCTTGGCCTAGATTATGCCTATTAAGGTTCATCGCTCCAATCGAATGGGTTCCTAAGTTCCCTGAGCAATTTGCTGTGCCAGGAAATATCTCATCGTTCATACACGACCACCTCCCCCTCCAATGACATGAGAGACCTGCATGAACATTTGATTTGCTTTGAACTTGAATGTAAACCGTAAATCGCTGACGGATTTCCCGCTCCGATGGCTCCATTCACTCGGTATCAGGGCCCACAATCGAACGATGACAATTCAGTTTAATCGCACACGAGTGTTAGTGCGGAATGACGACAGAGTGCCTCGCGTTTTATGGCTCGAAATTTCCATTCCGCGTTTTTATTGCTACGCTAAGCAGCGCACTCGGGCCTGGGCCTGGGTTGTTGTTGGGGTTGTCTGTCGTAAATGAAACTATGTTGCTGGGCAAATTTTTTCGCTTACATTTGACGACATTAGAATACTCTCGAACGCTGGACTGATAATGATAAGCTTTGAACTACTGTCGAGAGTGTTTGCAATTGAATGGAAAAAGCCGTGAAAAATTGAGGCAATTGCACCGGCAAGCACCGTCCTCAATTGCTCGTATGTGGACGAAGGGCGCGACGATCGAAATTGGGGGGGATGAGGTTTTATTCCATCTTGAAAGAGTGTGGTCAACAGAACATTTTCTACGAAAGAATTCTCCAGACTGGTCTCTTTAAGAGTCGACACTGTTGGCTGTCAATTGTTCTTTTGGCTGCGCAGAGATTTGTGGAATGAACCTCTGAGGAATTCTTCCGAAAACCCGCTTGCTTGAAATTAGTTTGCCATCCACCAAACTGCTTCAGATAACCAGACAAATGGTGATGGGGAGGGATGGAGGGGCAGACGGGCGAGTATTTGAAATCATTGGTCGAATCAGCGTCTCGAGTTCTTCATTCACAGTTGATTCTCTTATGACAGAGAATCTCAAAATTTATTGGGAAGATGAACTCATGAACCGTCTAACTTCGTACAAATGTCGCGGACGATATTTTCTCGTTTGTATCGACACTTTCTTCATAGCCTCTGGGGGCTTCTATAGTAAAACACAACAACACTCTCTTCATATCCTCTGGGGGCTTCTATAGTAGAACACAACAACACACTCAATAACAACAATTTTTATACTCTTTAAGTACGTCTTCCCTTTTCTATTCCATACTAAATTTATGTTTTCCCTTTGTCTTTGCAGGTAGCATGACCTCTGACTTTTTCCGCGTCGTCAACGAAGCTCGCCGCCACTCGCTGGGACCGTTCAGTCCCTCGTTCAACATACAGACCTGTCTGTTCGAAGGTCTTCAGAAGCATTTGCCCGAGGACGCCCACCAACGTGTCAGCGGTCGTTTGCACATCTCGCTGACGCGCGTCTACGATGGCAAAAACGTGATCGTCTCCGATTTCAGTTCACGCGATGAAGTGCTCCAAGCGCTGCTCTGCGCTTG
This sequence comes from Clusia tigrina, assembly GCA_920105625.2. Classification (NCBI taxonomy): domain Eukaryota; kingdom Metazoa; phylum Arthropoda; class Insecta; order Diptera; family Clusiidae; genus Clusia; species Clusia tigrina. The sequence goes on from OV050032.1 coordinate 200,900,173, forward strand.
CTTCATACCCGGCTTCTCGGGCATATTGCCGCCACGCTTTCGCGGCGTCCGCTACATGGATGGCGCCTTCTCCGACAATCTGCCCATACTCGATGAGAACACAATTACCGTGAGTCCGTTCTGCGGCGAAAGTGATATATGCCCGCGCGACCAGAGCTCCCAGCTGTTCCACTTGAACTGGGCCAACACGAGCATCGAGATTTCACGCCAGAACATCAATCGCTTCGTACGCATTCTGTTCCCGCCGCGTCCGGAGTTCCTGTCCAAGTTCTGCCAGCAGGGCTTCGACGATGCTCTGCAGTTCTTGCATCGCAACAATCTGATCAATTGCCGCCGCTGTGTCGCCGTCCAGTCGACATTTGTCGTGTCGGAGGCCGCCGCTCAGCCGCAGGAATTCGACCCCGAGTGCAGAGAATGCAAGAAGCATAGAAAGGTGAGTGTCCAGTCTAGTAGAGTAAACCCGAAATAGGTTGAAGCCACCCCAGAAGTGGGAAGAATGAATTGAGTTAAAACGAATGAGCGAATGAGAGTATGAACCAGGGAGATATTCAGCGAATGCATTCATGAACATTTTTGTTACTCTTTGGAGACATCGAGAAATGCTCGTATCCTCCATTTTACAGAACAGTTTCACCAATTACTTCACAGATATGAGGTGAAATCTATTCCTGAACCATTTTGATACTTCTGTGAGGTATTCCAGTGAATACATTCATGAGCCTTTTTGGTACTTTCTGATTTTGATACATTCAAAATTTCTAGTGAATACATTCAAGAGCCTTTTTGGTACTTTTTGATATATGCAAATGGTTCAGTGAATACATTCATGTCCGTTGTTGGTGTACTCTTTCGAGACACCCGGAAATATTACATTCATGAGCCTGGTGGGTACTTTTTCCGATATTCCTAAAAATATGCTGTGTTTTTCCTTGTGAAATATTGGTCTATAAAAAATACAGCATACTTTCAGGGGACCCACAAAGTATCATCAATGCGCCTCATGAATATATTTTTTACGTAGATCTCTGATGAGAAAAATATCGTTCACATACTTTTAGGCTTTTATTTTACTCAAACTTTTTTATAATTTGATTTAAATTTAAAATATAATTTGATAGAATTAAACTTAAAATTTTATTTATTTATAGTTAAATTGAAATTGGTTTTGATTGTTTTTACAATTTTATTATAAAATTTTATTTGTTGTAGGATGCTTTAAGCTCCAACATGCCACAAACAGTGCTCGACGTCATACAGGACTACATTGAACAGGCCAACAAGGGTCTGGCCAATTGGATATTCAAGCATCGCGGTATCAAATTGCTCTCACTGCCAGCTACAGTACCCATGGACTTCTTTTTGGCCACAGTTTCCAAGTAAGTCCAGCAACAAATCCAAACTAATTGAACAGGCCTCAAGCGAACTATTTAGTACCACTCATATTTACTTCCTTCCATACACCCAACCACCTACTTACTCACCCATTCACTCACAACTCACTTAATCACTCTCTCACTCACTCCCTCGTTAATTTTCTCACTCTCCACACTCTCTTTCCACACACTCACTCTCCACACTAACTGACTCACAACACACTCACTCCCCACACTCTCTCACTCACAACCAGAGAACACAGAAAAAAGAAAGTCTTTTTCGCTGCCAGCGTCCGTAGCGGACGCACCACCATTTTGAGTGGATTCACCACGATTCTGAGTGGATTCACCACGATTCTGAGTGGATTCGCCACGATTTTGAGTGGATTCGCCACGATTTTGAGTGGAGTCACCACGATTCTGAGTGGATTCACCACGATTCTGAGTGGATTCGCCACGATTTTGAGTGGAGTCACCACGATTCTGAGTGGATACATGTACAACGTCCGTCTGCTTTATTTCGCTGCTTTGCCCTTTGATGTTTAAGATTATTTTCTCTGTATTCTCTAGTCACAGCACACTCACTCTCCACACTAACTCACTCTCCCCACACTCACTCACTCTGCACACACTCACTCTCCACACTAACTCACTCTCCCCACACTCACTCACTCTGCACACACTCACTCTTTACACAAAAAAAAAACACTCACTCTTTACACAAAAAAAAAAAAAACACTCACTCTCTACAAACTCACTCTCCACACACTTACTCACAACACATTGCCACTCACTCTCACTCGATTTTCATTTCCTCTCTCTTCGCTTTCCACTCATTTTTGCACTCCGATTTCCATTTGCCGCCCAAAACTCATTTTACACTCATTCTCTGTTTATTTTAGAACCATGAAGCAGATTTCATTGCCATTTGGAAAAACATTTGCAAGCGCCTAAAACCTCACTAAGCACTCTGTTTATAAGTATATTTCAAGAACCTCCTCCCCTCCCCCACATCCAACTGTCGAGAAATCTCGTTCGAAGCAATGACAAAAAAAAAAGAAAACAAAATCATAATTCTAAATTAATTAGTTGAATTTTTTCTGCAAGTACAAATTTTGTCAAACAAAATAAAAAAAATTAAAATGCTAAATCAAATTTTAAATAGTGAAATAAATAATTAATTATTAATGTGTAAAAAGCGCAACGGAAAATTAATCATAATGATTATTTTTTAAATTAAAATGTAACAAAAAAAACAACAAAACAGATGAAAAAAATGCAATGTTCTCTTCTGTAAAATTTCGCGGTTATTCCACAGAATTTGTATTCCAGCGTCCGACGCACAGCATCCAATCGATCCACGTATACTGATGGACCTATTCTGTATGTCGAAAATCGTGGCAGTGACGTCACGCAATGCGAACGAATCGAAAACCCACTCCGAGTCGTATAAAATATGATTCAAACTTTGTTTTTAGAACCTCCCTTTTCCTCAACGTGAACACTCTTCCAATGGGAATGCTTCCAATTCTAATTCTGGTGATGGAAACAGTTCCTGGGGAGTATTTACAATGAGGTCGAATAATTGGAAATTTATGAAACTGCTGCCCCATTACAACGAATTCAAACAAATCGATACCGAAACTCGTAACTCAGAACTCGAAACCCGAAACTCTGAACTCGGAACTCTGAAATCTGAACTCGAAACTCTGAACTGGGAACTCGAAACTCTGAACTGGGAACTCGAAACTCTGAACTGGGAACTCGGAATTCTGAACTTGAAACTCGAAACTCTGAACTTGAAACTCGAAACTCTGAACTGGGAACTCAGTACTCGGAACTCTGAACTTGAAACTCGAAACTCTGAACTTGAAACTCGAAACTCTGAACTCGGAACTCGAAACTCTGCACTGCGAACTGGAAACTCTGAACTGGGAACTCGAAACTCTGAACTGGGAACTCGAAACTATGAACTGGGAACTCAGAACTCTGCACTGGGAACTCGAAACTCTGGACTGGGAACTCAGAACTCTGCACTGGGAACTCGGAATTCTGAACTTGAAACTCGAAACTCTGAACTTGAAACTCAGAACTCGAAACTCTGAACTGGGAACTCGAAACTATGAACTGGGAACTCGAAACTCTGAACTTGAAACTCGAAACTCTGAACTTGAAACTCGAAACTCTGAACTGGGAACTCAAAACTCTGAACTGGGAACTCAGTACTCGGAACTCTGAACTTGAAACTCGAAACTCTGAACTTGAAACTCGAAACTCTGAACTTGAAACTCGAAACTCGGAACTCGAAACTCTGCACTGGGAACTGGAAACTCTGAACTGGGAACTCGAAACTCTGGACTGGGAACTCGAAACTCTGGACTGGGAACTCAGAACTCTGCACTGGGAACTCGAAACTCTGAACTGGGAACTCAGAACTCGGAGCTCTGAAATTGAAACTCGAAACTCCGAACTTGAAACTCGAAACTCTGAAATTGAAACTCGAAAATCTGAACTTGAAACTGGAAACTCTGAACTTGAAACTCTAAACTGGGAACTCTGAACTGAGAATTCGGTACAGGGAACTTTGAACTCTGAACTCAGAACTCTGAAGTCCTTATAATTGGAGAAACACTTCTTGGGTACATTTTGTTCCTTGCCATATATGCCGACAAGGGATGGAGATACAAATTTCCTCCTAAATGGAGAGCTTCAAGCTTCCATTTGATTGATTAATGAAATCTCAAAAGTTTGCCACATACCTGGATGATGACCCTTCTATGTAGTCGTAATCTCACCACGGCTCATAATTCAGTTCCAGTCTCTAAAGCCCCAGTATATGGAAGCACTGAGAGCGTGGGGAGCTTTTCAACTGCATCAATCACAATGCGAAAGCTTGAATTAGCACAAACCGATGCAACAAAAGCTCCATTCATCACACAATGAGGCATTGATAGCTCCACTCAGCATAAACAGAGGCATTGATAGCTCCACTCAGCACAAGCACAAGCACGGGCCCTGTTTCAAGGAAAGCACGTAAGAGAGTTTCTGGGCACCGAATTCAAGTTTTCCGAGTTTCCAAGAAAGAGAGTTTCTGAACACGGAATTCCACGTATTCCAAGCTTCCAATAAAGAGTTTCTGAAATGTAAATTCTGTGTATTTCAAGCTTCCAAGAAAGAGAGTTTCTGAAGACCGAATTCCAGGTATCCCGGGCTTCACAGAAAGACAGTTTCTAAAGACGCAATTCCTTTTAATCCAAGTTTCCAAGAAAGAAATTCTGGAGACCGAATTCCAGGTATCCCGGGTTTCTGAAGACGCAATTCCGTGTATTTCAAGCTTCCAAGAAAGAGAGTTTCTGAAGACCGAATTCCAGGTATCCCGGGCTTCACAGAAAGAGAGCTTCTGAATAGTGAATTCCGTGTATTCCAAGCTTCCCTGAAAGCTCCTTTTACTATACCCTCAGCATAGCACACCAGAGAGCTTTCCAGCTGATCACGTGACCTCAGATTCCAATATTTCGATTCTTCATTTTCAATGGGGCAATCCCGGTTTCAGTTGCGTCGGATTCTGGAATGCAATATATATGACTGTGGGCATGGTTGTGTAGTGTAACAAAATAATTTGTTTTTAAATTTTGTTTTGGCTTAAATTATTTATCATATCATGCACATAAATATATAAATATATAGTATTATTTTTTTAGCTTTTATTACACTTTTTTACACTTTTTCGTATTTAATAAAAACAATTTTATGTAATAAAAAAAATATAAATAAATAAATTTTTAATAAAATTAACACTTAAACGAATTGGTTTTTTTGTACGTTTTATAGATTTTTTTTTTTTTGCAAATGTTTCTCCAAATCAAATTGTTTTTGTAATATTTTTGTTGTTGTGTTTTCCTATAAATATTCCTTTAATCATTTTTATTAAATAAAATTAGAAACTAAAATTATTAAACTTAAATTTCAAGAAATTTTCTATAAATTTTTCTTTTCTATTTTTTATTATATATTTTTTTTAGTAGTTATTTAAATAATTTTTATTTAATTAATTTATTTTCTTTTTATTTTTTTTTAATATTTAATTAATTAATTCCTTTTCGTGTTTTTTATTAGTTTCTTATTTTTTTTAATGTTTATTTAATTAATTTATTTTCTTTTTATATTTTTATTAATTTTTGAATAATTTAATTTTTTTAATAATTTTTATTTAATAAATTTCTTTTATTTTTATTCATTTCATTTTTTTTTCTTTTTAGTTGGAATTAATTTCTTATTAAATTTTCTTTTAATTTAATTGTCTTTTATTTAAATAATATTTTCTAGTAATTTTTTTATAATTTTTGTTAATTGCATTTTCTTTTTATTTAAAACAAATTTTTTTTAAAATTATTTCCTCTTTTTATTTTTTATTAATTTTTTATTTGATTTAATTTCCTTTTCTCATTAAATTTTTTTAAAATTTATTCAGTTTTCACTTAAATAATTTTTATTTAATTAATTCATTTTCATTTTATATATTTATTAATTTTTGAATAAATTTTTTTTTTTTCAAATAATATTTGCTTAATTTCCTTTATTTTTATTCATTTAATTTTTTTTGAATTTTTTTGTGTAATAAATTTTTTCTTATTAAATGTTTTATTTGTTTTTTATTTAAATAATATTTTCTAATAAATTTTTTAATAATTTTTCTTAAATTTTTTTTCTTTTTATTTTTTTATGAATTTTTTATGAATTTAATGAATTAAAGTTTCTTTTCTCATTAATTTTTTGTTTAATTTATGAGTTTCTTTAAATATTTTTTTATTGTTTTTTAAAAAAATTTTTATTTAATTAATTTTTTTCTTGTTTTTTTTTTATAATTTCTTTCATTAATTGTTTTTTAATTTATTTAGTTTCTTTTAATATTTTCTCATTTATTTTCTTTTAATAATTTTAATTAAATTAATTTATTTTCTTTTTATTTTCCTTATTAAATTTTTATTTAATTCATTTTTTTCTAATTCAATTTTTTTTTTACTATACACATTTCTTTTATTTTATATATTATTTTTTTTGTTTAAAAAATTGTTTCTATTATTTAATAAAACAATTTTTATTTAATTTCTTTTCTTTTTATTAATTTTTATTTAATTATTTTGTAATCTCATAAAATTTTTGTTTAATTTTAATTGTTTTTTGTCTAAAAAATTTTGTTGCAAATAATAAAAAAAAATAGTTAATTTTCTCAATTAAACTTAAATTCAAACTATTTTATTATTAATAATTTTTTTAAATTTTTTAATTTTTTTTTTGTTTTACTTCAATAAATATTTTTAAATTATTTTGTTGATATATTTAATAATTTTTATTCTTGTAATATTGTTTTTTACTTTACTCAATTTAATTTTTTATAATTTTTTTTCTATTATTTTTAATTTAATTTTCTTAATTTTTTGTTAATTTTTTATTAAGTTAAATTTATATTTTATTTCTTTCGATTTTAATTTAATTTTTATATTACGATTTAATTGATTTTATATTACGATTTTTTTAGTTGTATAATTTTTTTATTTTTATTTATTAATAATTTTTTAAAGTAATTTTTTTTATTTTTAGAATTTTTGTATTTATTACAATTTTTTTAATTAATACAATTTTTATTTTTGTAAATTTTATATTTTTTTTAATGAAATTTTTTTACTATTTATTATCTATAAATTTTTTGTTATTTTTTTATATAATATTTTTATTGTGTTTCTTAATTTATTGAAAAATTTTTTTTATAATTATATTTTATTATCATTAAAATTTTTTTCTTTTTATAAGTTTTTTATTGTTATAATTTTTTTATTGTTATAAACTTTTTTTTTTGTAACTTTTTATCCATGTTTATATTTCTTTTTTTATGTTTTAATCATTTTTTTTCCTAATTTATTTTGTTCTATGTTCATAATTATACTTCATGATTATTTTTTAAATTTTCTTTTTATGGTTTTTTTTTCTATGCTTATTTTTTTTGATTATATTTTGATTATTTTCCTTATATTTATTTAGTTATTAGTTTGTAATCATAAATTTCTTTTCTCATTAATTTTATTTCCACCTCATTAATTAATTTCCCCTTTCCTGCATTAATTTCCCCTTTCCTGCATTAATTTCCCCTTTCCTTCATTACTTTTCCCTTTCCTTCATTAATTTCCCCTTTCCTTCATTAATTTCCCCTTTCCTTCATTAATTTCCCCTTTCCTGCATTAATTTCCCCTTTCCTTCATTAATTTCCCCTTTCCTTCATTGTATTTTTTATTGATATTTCGTTTCGCTGCTCTCTTTGCCCGACTCTTTTTATCGCTTTCTCAGCTTCAAGAAATTTCATTTACTCTGTCTATTAAAATATTGACTAATTGCTTATTCTCTCCACTTCTGCCTTCTCCACTCCGCTTCCCCCAACTTTAGGATATCCACATTGACGCCGAAATTAACGAAGCAAATGCGACAAATGGTGGAGGACTTTCTGCAGCAACTGAACAATGCCGTCCAGGTGCGGGTCTTCAACAAGTTTACGGTATGTATTTCCCTCCTTCCGCTCTTCGACGTTCTCCTATATTGAATCTGTGACCTTCTCCCCACTTGCAGCTCTGTGATCCTCCGCACTTCGACACTTCCGGACTGCTGCACTCGAAACGCCTGTACGGTCCGAGAGTTTCCATACTGGTAGACGAATGGTAAGTTTGGAGATTCTCAGAGATATGCGGAAATTGTAACTCTCTTTCTCATTACTGTAGTGGAGCTCCTTCGCTCGAAGGTGATGTGGACAATTACGAGCATGTCCTGAAGGTGACCACACACAATGATGCCCTTTACGCTTACTACTACACAGACGCCAATACGAATAAGGTGAGTCCGACCCTGTTTGTTGTTGAGCTCAGCACTCTCTTCATGACACCCCCCTCTCTCTCTCTCTCTCTCTCTCTGTGCAGGTGAAAGTAACGGAGATATTTGATATGACCGAAAACGACGAACTGGGCACCGACATTAAAGTGTACGAAGGCTCTGTGGAAGATCATCCGAATCCGCGCCAACATCGTCACAACTCTGTGGTCAGTGAGTGGAATGGTGTAGAATCAGGTGAGGCAATAATCAACTATTCTTCTGTGACTTTTACAAAATGGCGGAATTTTAGAACACGTGTACACAAACGCACATAAAGACTCATAGAAACATATAGAAAGGCTCATAAAAAATACTCCGAAAAATACTCTTGCAGATACTCATAGAATACTCTTGCAGATACTCATACAATACTCTTGCAGATACTCATACAATACTCTTGCAAATACTCTTGCAAATACTCATACAATACTCTTGCAAATACTCTTGCAAATACTCTTGCAAATACTCTAGCAAATACTCTTGCAAATACTCTTGCAAATACTCTTGCAAATACTCTTGCAAATACTCTTACATATACTTTTACAAATACTCTTACAAATACTCTTGCAAATACTCTTGCAAATACTCTTGCAAATACTCTTACAAACACTCATTATAAATACTCTTACAGATACTCATTACAAATATTCTTACAATACTCACAGACACACTTACAAATACTCATAGAAATACTCCCACAAATACTCCCACAAATACAACCACACCAGGATGCGAATTTGGGCTTTTTTCTTGATTCCCAATAAAACTCGGTTTAGATTGGCGTTTCATATTTTTATTTAACTTTTTTGGTTCCAATTTTTTCTCTATTTTTATATTTTTACGATTGGTGTATTAATTTTTTTCGATTGGTGTATTAATTTTTTTCCATTGGTGTATTAATTTTTTTCAATTGGTGTATTAATTTTTTTCGATTGGTGTATTCGGTTCTTCTTTTATTCTGTGCACTCTCTTCGCCCGCTTACATTTTGTCACATTTGACTATTTCGTATTTTTATTTTTATTTCGTATTTTTATTTTTATTTCGTATTTTTATTTTAATTTTTATTTTGTATTTAATTTTATCTATTCCAGTACAAATCATACCCTCAAGACCTGATTGTCGTGCAGATATTTTTTGATATTTCCTTTAAATATGCAAATAAACACTCCTGCACACACACACACACACACACATGCACATGCACATGCCACTCGCACCGAAAAGTGCCTCCTTCGACTGTACTCCTTTACACCCAGGTGCAAAAAAATCAACCAACGAGCGCTCCGCTCACTTCTAAAGTGCTTTAAAATTAAACTTTTAACCTAAATGCTTAAAAATTTCTAATTTTAAAGGTAAATGCGGCTTTTTATGATAATCATGTTTCCAAGTAAATCGATTTTCGTTTCTTTGCGTTTTTTCCGTTTTTTGTTAGTATTATTATCGGTTTTGGCTACTTTTTTTTTGTAAATACTTTTTTATGCATGTCATTTGAAACTGTAGTAGAATCCTTAAAATAGTAGTAGAATGCTTAAAATTGTAGTAGAATGCTAAAAGTTGTAGTAGATGCCTTAGCAAAGTAGCTTGTATATAAACACCTTATATAACCTATAAATACATATATAGCAACCTCTCTCTTTCTTTATATAAGCATATCTCTTTCTTTATATATGCATATCTCTTTCTTTATATATGCATATCTCTTTCTTTATATATGCATATATGTATATCACTATCTTTATGAATATATGCATATAACTTCTTTCTTTATAGAAGCATGTATATCTTTCTCTCTCTATGTGTATTTGCATATGTACCTCTCTCTCTCTTTCTCTATATGTATATGCATATGTACCTCTCTCTTTCTCTATGTATATATGCATATATAGCTCTCTCTCTCTCTCTCTCTCTCTCTATGTTCATAAGCATATGTACCCCTCTCTCTATGTTTATATGTATATGTACCTCTTTCTCTATGTTTATATGCATATGTACCTCTCTCTCTATCCATTTTCTACCACTTTCTATCTACATTATATTTCTATATTATATTTTTGATCATATATTCTTCGTGAGATTCCTTTCCCTCTTAAACAACTTCACCTATTCGTATCCCTATCCCTCTTTCTATATATTTGACCTCTCTTTCTTATATATTTAGTCTCTCATTCTTATATAAATAACCTCTCTTTTTTATATATTTGATTTCTCTTTCTTATATATTTGATCTGCTTATATATTCCAGTGTCCCTCTTTATTCTGTAGGCATTGAATTTATAAATTTTGAACGAGCATTAAAGCAACTCTATTGAAGCTTTATGGTCATAATGCCTTATGCATCTATCTGTATTTATTTCAATATCTCTAGTTCTTTCTCCCCATCTCCACCTTACTGTACCTGTCTCCATCTATATCCACCTCTCCATATCAAAATCTCTATCCGTATTCACATCTCTATATCTGAATCTCTAACCATATCCACCTCTCTATATCGGAATCTCTCCATCCATATCTTCCTCTCTATATTTGAATATCTCATCCATATCCACCTCTCTATATATGAATGCCTCATCCATATCCACCTCTCTATATATGAATCTCTAACCATATGCACCTCTATATCTGAATCTCTAATCATATCCACCTCTATATATCTGAATCTCTCTACATCTATATCCACCTCTCTATCTGAACTCTCTCCATCTATATCTGCATCTCTATATCTGAATCTCCCTACATCTATATCCAGCACTCTATGTCTGAACTCTCCATCTATATCTGAACTCTCTCCATCTATATCCACCTCTCTATATCTGAATCTCTATCCATATCCACCTCTATATCTGAATCTCTATCCATATCCATCCTATATCTGAATCTCTCCATCTATATCCACCTTTACATCCACCTCCCTACATCCACCTTTCTATATCCACCTCTCTACATCCACCTTTCTATATCCACCTCTCTACTTCCACCTCTACATCCACCTTTCAACATCCAACTGTCTACATCCACCTTTCTATATCCACCTCTCTACATCCACCTCTCTAAATCTCCATCTTTCCATATCAATCTCTCGATATCCCTCTTTTTGTATGTCTTACTCTCTGTACCTTTTTATTTCAATATTTCACTATCTCAATCTCCACCTCTCTGTATCTTTATTTCTCTCTACCTATCTCTATTTCCATCTATCAGTATTTGTATCTCTATATACCTCTCTAGGGGATATCCCTCCATATCCACCTCTCTGTATTTCTCTATTTCCACCTCTCTGTACCTTTATTACAATTTAACCAAATCTCTATCTCTCTATATCACACTCCCTCTGTCTCTGCCACCATCTCTCTATGGGTATCGCCTTCTCTCTCTTTATCACCATGTTCCTCTCTATCAGAGCATTTCTCTCTATCAGAACATTTCTCTCTATCAGCATCCCTATTTCTCTTATCATCCCTCCCTATTTCTCTATCTCTCTCTCTCTCTCTATCTCCATCGCTCTATCTCTCTCTCTATCTCTATTTCCATCCCTCTCTATCTCCATCCCTCTATCTCTCTCTATCTCCATCCCTCTATCTCTCTCTATCTCCATCCCTCTATCTCTCTCTCTCTCTCTCTCTATCTCCATCCCTCTATCTCTCTCTCTATCCCCTTACCTCTATCTCCATCCCTCTATTTCTCTATCTCCAAACCTCTATCTCTCTCTATCACCATCGCTGTCACTTTCTCTATCACTCTCTGTCATATCTCTCTAATCATCATCTCTGTCACTCTATCACTCTCTGCCGTCTCGCTCTCTCCCTCTCTCTATCACCATTTGTCTCACTCTCTTATCACCATTTGTCTCTCTCTCTATCACCATATCTCTCTCTGTCATTATTTCTCTCTATATATATTAACACTTCCCCCCTCTCTATCTGACTCTTTCAGCAACTTACTTGTAGAGGACCCCGCTCTCTTCATCGTCCCTGCATGCTTAAGTGCCAAACCATAATCAACTTAAGCGATTAAAATGTAGCTTCCTCATAAGTTTGGCCTTGCATTGAGATTGAAACACGCACGTGCCTACGTAGTTTTATGCTTAATGCCACGCCCCCACGCCACTCACATTAATTTCGCTTTTTATGTTACTGTTTTGTATTTTATTGTTTTGTTTTTGTTAACTTATTTTAAAAGTGTTTATAAATCGTTCTCTTTGAATAATTTTTATTATTCACTCTCTTTGTGTATTTTCTCTCTCTATCTCACTCTCTTGCTTTTTTGACTGTATCTATAGTATATCTGTATCTTGCTTTTATTGCTTATCTCTATGTATCTCTCTTACTAGTCTTGCTTTTCTCTCTATCTATCTCTCTCTTACTTGTCTTGCTTCTCTCTCTATCTATCTCTCTCTTACTTGTCTTGCTTCTCTCTCTATTTCTCTCTCTCTCTCTTTCTCTCTCGCTGAACTGCTCTCTCGTCTGAGCTGCTGTCAAACAAAGTTCATATAACTGCTTAAATCGCAAGTACCAAACTAGCCTTCGTCTCTCACGTCACTCAGCAGCCACTCATTGGAGAAGACAGTAAGATAGAGAAGAGAGAGCGAGGGACGAAGATATGAGTGAGTTTGAAAGTCTATACATGCAGCTGCATTTCCTTCAGCGCTTCGCTTGAAGAATAATATTTTTCATAGCATAGTTTTAGGCTGTAATGTTGCCGTGAATGTTCTCTCTTTGCTGTTTTTTGTGTCTTCCTTTGTTTGTCTTTTAGTTTTTTTTTAAATATTTTCGTTTGCTGTTTTTTTCGAATGTGTTTACAAATTGTTTTCGTCCTCCTTTTTCTGCTCTTCTACTAAAAACCAAACTAACTTTTCTCCTCAATTATTTATTGCAGACTTTTTCATCGACCAACAGACCACAATGGCTGCCAACAACAACTCAATCCTTCCTCCGCCGTACACCGCCTACCAAATGGAGGAGGAGAGCATACGTGACGATGATGTGGGTGAGGAAATGGAGGCGGGCGTCTTCAGCGATCCCGAAGTGGATCATGATGCAGCTCAACAGCAGCAACAACAACAACAGCACCACAAAAGCAAATACATCCTCACCAACGGCGCCAACTGTTCCCCCGTCATCCCCACTCCTTCCAGCTACGCGCACTGCATCGCCATCGCGTCGGAAGAGTTGCCACCTGTTCCGACAACGACCTTCCATCGAACTAATGCCGAGCTGTGCATCGACATTGAATGAGTTTTTGTTTTATTTTCCTTTTTTAATTGAAATTTAATTTTAATTTTTATTATTTTTTTAAACTTAGTTTTTATTTAATAATTTATTCGTTTTTAATTATTTGATTTTTTGTTTGTGTTCATTTTATACCAAAAGAGCAACCAACGCATGTATTTATGTAACTATAATATTACGACCGATCTATATACGTGTTTGTTATATAAGAAAAAAAATTAGTAATTACAAAGAGAATTAGCAAAGAAAAAAGAGAAAAATAAGAGAAAAAAAGAGAAAAAAAAGAAAAAAAAACAAAGCAACAACAAAAATTGTTCGAGTCTTAAGGTTGAGCCTAGCAAAATTCCTTAAAAAATTAGAATTTCAACCAATTCCACTACGCTGGGAACCTTTGATCTGATTTATTGTTATTTTTTAGCTTATATACAAGTAATTAATTATGTAAGAGCAATGTATGTACCTAACTATCTCTCTCTATCTCTCTCGCTCTCTCTCTCTTTGTGTATTCATATTGCTGCCAAAGAGTCGTTAAGTGGGAGAGGGGAGGGGATCAAATGCAAAAACCAAACCAAATCAAAAGAAATTAAATGAAATCAAGTGAAACGGAATGATATGGAATGAAACGATAGGATATGAAATTAAATTAAACTAAAATGACATGACATGAAACGGAATGATAGTAAATAAAAAAAAATTAAATTAATATGAAAAAATGGAATGATATGAAATGAAACTATATAAAATGAAATGAAATGAATTTGAAATGACGTGAAACGGAACGATATGAAATGAAGCGATATAAAATTCAATTAAAATGGCATGAAATTAAAATTACATTAAAGTGACGTGAAACGAAATGAAATGAAATTAAAATTATGTGAAATGAAACGATAAAATTAAATAAAAATGACATGAAATGGACCGACATTAAATGGACCGACATAAAATGGACCGATGACATATGAAATGAAATGACATAAAACGGAACAATATTAAATTAAAACAACATGAAACAGAACGATATGAAATTAGAATGACGTAAAAGTAAACGATATTAAATTAAAACTACATGAAACGGAATGATATGAATTGAAACTATATAAAATTAAATTAAAATGGCATTAAAGTGACGTGAAACGATATAAAATTAAATAAGAATGACATGAAATGGAACGTTATGAAATGAAACGATATAATATGAACTGACATGAAATGGAACGAAATGAAATGAAATTAAATTATGATATGAAATGGAACGATATGAAATTAAATTAAAATGACATGAGACGGAACGATATGAAATGAAAGGACATGAAACGGAACGATATGAAATGAAAGGATATGAAACGGAACGAAATATATATATATATATAGTAGAAAATTTAGCAGTAGCACAGGATACAAAATAATTATGATTAGATTTAATACTAACATTGTATAGGGCCCCGCCCCCACGCCTATTGCGAAAGTTGAACGACAAACGACTGGGAACGATTGGAAACGATCCTTGGTTTGTGAAATTTGAAACTAAAAGAAAAAGATTGCCATCCTGTGGATTCTGTCTTGCCAAATACCAATGCCGAAGTTCACAGGCCAGTGGCAAGCAACCATGGAACTGGAACACGCGAAAATATTCACCACGAACTTCACAATAATGGAAACAAATTTCACCACGAATGTTCACAATAATACAATGATAAGCACTTAGAGTGGTGGAGATGAGACTCATATTTTCCAATAACGTTGCACTATTGTGAACTAATAATGGAAACAAATTTCACCACAAATATTCACAATAATGCAAAGATGACCTTATAGAGTCGAAGAGATTAAATTGTTAACGTTGCACTATTGTGAACCAATAATGCAGATAAACTTCACCAACAATGTTCACAATAATGCAACGGTTATCAATGAACTTGAAGAGATGATACTCTTTTTTCCAATACCCTTTACACTATTGTGAACTGTGGCCTACGAAACAAACATTACCAGGCTTCAAAAAATAGTGCAGGAGCTTGAGAAGAATCTTCACAATAGTAAAGCGTTAATTTTGGAACTTCGGTATACTAACACCACTCTCACCCAAATTCACAATGAATACTGACCTAGCAAAGTTCACAATAGTCAATTGGTAAGCAAAGAACTTGGTGGCTCAACGATATGAGATTTGTGCCTCTTACCGCTTGGCTATTGTGAACTTCAGCGCGACAGATGGGGTTAGCAAAAGTTCACAATAGTGGGGAGACAGCTTGCTACACTCTTCCTCTTACCCGAAAGAGAGCTAGGGTAA
Organism: Clusia tigrina; assembly: GCA_920105625.2. Lineage (NCBI taxonomy): Eukaryota > Metazoa > Arthropoda > Insecta > Diptera > Clusiidae > Clusia > Clusia tigrina. Next base: position 200,915,980 of record OV050032.1, read on the forward strand.
CAAAGGGTCGCAAGTCGTTCGAATTTCGCAATAGACTTTCAAAAGAAAATATAAGAACGAAAATCAAAAGTTCAGAACAATAAATTGAAAAATTTTAAATTTATTATAATCAATATTTTATTTAAGAACATTAATTGTTACCTTTTAAGAGAAGAAGAAGAAACAACGTGTTTTTCATGCAACTTTGTGGCTGTGTCTGGTTTTGCCAAACTACGCGAACGTGTTTAAAATTTAACATATTTCTGGAAAACGGGCACTTCGTACTGGAAGGCACCCCCTTTTCCATGGCCCCCTGAACCCCCATATCATTTACATGAATGTATTTAAACAGTAAAATAATCAAATGAGAAGTGAAAGATTAAAAAAATAATTAAAAAATTTATTAACACATCAAAATTTGTTTAAATTTCAATAATTTTCAAAAAATTTTATAAAAATTTGTTTAAATTTAAATAATTTTTAAATAGTTTTATAATAATTATTTGAAAAAAATTTGTTTAAATTTAAATAAATTTAAAAAAATTTCAAAGAATTTTATAATAATTATTGGAAAAAAATTTTTTTAAATTTAAAAAAGTTTAAAAAAAAATTTCAAAGAATTTTATAATAATTATTTGAAAAAAATTTGTTTAAATTTAAATAAGTTTAAAAAAATTTCCAAGAATTTTATAATAAATATTTGAAAAAAATGTTTAAATTTAAATAAATTTAAAAAAATTTCAAAGAATTTTATAATAATTATTGGAAAAAAATTTTTTTAAATTTAAAAAAGTTAAAAAAAAAATTTCAAAGAATTTTATAATAATTATTTGAAAAAAATTTGTTTAAATTTAAATAAGTTTTAAAAAATTTCCAAGAATTTTATAATAATTATTTGAAAAAAAAATTATTTATTTAAATAATTTTAAAAAAACTATTTAAGAAATATTATTACAATTTTTTGAAAAAATTTTTTTAAAATATAAATAAATTTAAAAAAATAAACCGAAAGGAATTTTATTATAATTACTTTAATAATTATAATTAATTTTATTATTACAATTACTCTCATTATAATTATTATTATAATATCCTTATTCATATATTATTATTAATATAATATTATTATTATTATTATATTATTACTATATTATTATATTATTATTATAATTATCATTATTATTAAGAGAAAATTTTGAAATAAAGTCATAAAAGAAAAAACAAACAAAAATTTAGAATTTTTTGTGGACTGGCCTCCAGTTACGAGACCTTTTGGGTTCCTCAACATCATCAAAAACGTGGCCATATTATGTGGTGCCAAAACGTAATAACCAGGAGGCCATTAGTAGAGTGCATCGATCACTTACCTTACGATGAGACCTCTGTCTTGAAGGTCCCAACTATCTTAAATTCCCGTACAAATCTTCAAAAACCTCATTAGCATTGAATGAATATAGTAGGGATGTTGATGAGGACCTCCAGCAAGGCATCCATGCTCTTGCTTCCCCCAACCTCATTCCCAACTGGCGCACCATTAATGATCAAGCTTAGGTTAGGTTCGGTTAGCCGATCTACAGACCAACTCACTCAGACCACCATGGGTCCATTGTGATACCACCGCGTAACAACGCACCTCTGATTTACTCGTCAAACTATTTCGAAGCCCTAATAAAGCGCAAGATCTGTTTGACCTTTACGCCAGGCACTTTTGTAAGAGAGTTAGAAGCGTATTTGCCTAAAGAACCCGCTCTGCTTCTAGCGCGGGGCAACTACAGAAGAGATGTTCCACAGTCTCCTCCTCCTCCGCATCCCCACAGCTTCTGCAGTATTCATAAGAGAATACTCCCAGCCTGAGAGCATGCCGGCCGAATAGCCAATGATCAGTTATACAAGCCACGCCCTTAGATATATCTTCTCTCGACAGGGCAAGCAAGTCTCTAGATTTCGTCCTATTAAGCTCCGGCCACATTAGCCTAGTCGTTAAGCAAGTGCCCTCGTGTGGCCAAGACCCATTGGCCTCACGCACGTCCCTATCCTTCAGCATCAGTTTACAGGTGGCAATTGGTATTCCAACCTCGCATCTGTCCATGCATAAAGGAAGGTTGGTACCCCGTCTGGCTAAGTCATTAGCCCTACAGTTCCCCTCAATATACCTATGCCCCGGAACCCATATTAGGCGTACCCTGAAAGCGGTGCTGATATCATTTAGGGCTGCCAGGCAGTCCTGAGCAACCTTTGATTTCAGTGCCACCGAGTTCATTGACTTGATGGCCGCCTGGCTATCCGAGTAGGTAATGGTCTTTGTTACGGCGTGTCTACTTAAGTAGACGGCTACCTCCTTTATGGCTAGGACCTCTGCTTGATAAACACTGCAGTGGTGGGAGAGACGGAACGAAAACTCCACTGCCAGTTCTTTTGAGAAAACTCCAAAGCCGACTCCATCGTCAAGTTTGGATCCGTCGGTGTAGAAATTCAGTTCCCCCCTTCTCCATGGCATGAGTGTTTGCCACTCCTTTCTAGACGGAATATGTGTCTGGAAGTGCCTATCAAAGGTGAGATTAGATATAGAGTGGTCAATGTGTTTGATAAAACTACTTCAGGTATGCACGATAGTCGAGCGACCAATCTGGCGATTATGCCACAACGCCGCACATTTCAGCCTTAGTGCCTTAGACCTAGCGAATGATCTGAAAATCAACTACAACCAACCCATTACCATCACTGAAACCTACACTCCCTGGAACCTACGCCCGGATACTTTCATAACCAGCCTCACACCCTGTGCCAAAAACGACTCCTCCGCCCACACCAATCGTCAACTATTCCTCGAAACTGAAAACCGCTTCCCATATACAAGATGGACATATCTTTACACAGACGGTTCAAAAAGTGCCAGCACTGTGTCATATGCTGTGGTAGATGAAGACGGGAGAACGGTTTCACACGGTCTGCTTCCACGCTATTCTCGAATTTTCTAGAATTTCTATCCACTTCGACAGAAGTCGAGAATATTATTTTTGACATTACCGGCAGATGGTTCTTGAATAAGCTTTTATTCGAATAGTTCGCATCTTGACTCACAGGGGGCACTCATTCTCAATTTCCAGATGGGATCCTAAAAGTATGCAATCCCGTTTCACTGATATGCAATCACGTTTCAATATTGAAACATAAATGATTGCATACCTTTAGGATCCCATTTAAAGTTGAGAAGTTCAGTTACTACGAGAGTGGTCAAGACACAATCTATTCGCAGAAAAAGCTCACTCAAGAACCTTTTTCGAAGTGTAGGTAAAATTCGAGGATGTTCTAGAATGTTCTACTTCAACCATTCAAAAGGTATAAAAGCCACCACACTATTAAAGTGGAGAGGCAGGTTTTGATGAGGACCTCCAGCAAGTCACTCAAGCACTCTACTAATTGCATGTTTGTTTATTACGTGTTGGCATCACATAAGACGCCCATGTTTGTGATGTTGTTTACTCTTCTGGTACTTCCGACAATTTCACGGCCATCCTGAGTACACAGATTGAAGTCAGTCTGCATTGAAGACCCTGGAACACACGTATATCACTTCAAAGATTGTCCATGAATGTAAGTGAGTCCATGAATGTAAGTGAAGACTTGACCCCGTCGCCAGGTGGAATTTACTTGAACTTATTTGGGTTCCAGGACACTGTGGTGCGCGGGGGAACGTAAGTAGCTGATGAACTGGGAAACTGGGGATCTGCGGGTACTCTAATCACAGCCATTTATCGGTATGCGCTTAGCAGGGGCTATTGATTGGATCAAGGGCCAAGTGCAGAATATTCGCTAGGACCGATGGTGCAGTTCAACCAAGTGCTTCCTAGAGATCCCAAACAAGAGAGTTGCAGATTTCTTTCTATCATTACGAAGGAAAGAACTTCCATCATTGGTTGGGGTAATCACGGGTCATAATGTGTGGGGAGACCATAGGCATCATCGAGAGTCCGAACTGCGTCTCCTGTCTATAAGAAGAACAGAATGGTGTAGAGAATTCTCTCAGTGTTTGTCCTGCCTTTGCCAGTATAAGGAGGCGCTTACTATGTTCAGATGTTTTGAGAATGGATAAGGTACATTCCTTATCCCTGGACAGACTTCTGAGATTCACTAAAGAGGGTTCCTATACATACAAAAGTTAGCTCAGGAACTACATAGAGTTGTATAAAGAACCTTGTCATAGGCACACAGGCAGTGGGAAACGTCCACCAGATCGGCCGAGGAGGACCGACAAGTCCTATTCGAGTACATAAAAAACCTAACACGGCGTATACTGATATATCTGGAGAATCGGATGGATGGAATGATTATGCTAATGGAACCTCAAACTGAACGATTTGTATTCCCGGAAGCAACCCTGTCCAAAAAAGAAACACTTTACCTCGAGAATTTTATTCAGATCAAGGCTTCCGGGGTTTTGTTACAACACAGCAAATATTTTTTCTTATTACATCAACTGAATCCTTGATTCGAATTTGGAACTGTCGCTCAGCGAAGGCTCTGAACGGTAATCACGTTGACTTAACTTTGTTTGGAGTCTGATCAAATATTTGTTAGATAACTCAGAGTCACGACCATGGCGCCCATGATAAAGAAGGAGCACGTCATAGTAAACCTGTTCTATGTGCAGGACGAGGACAGCAACTATCTGCGGTCCATCAACAATTGGCACACGCAGGCCGGAGCCGCCGTTCCGCACGAGATCGAGTGGGTGGAGCGCATCATGATGGTGGAGAACGCCAATGTGCCGTCCTATATAAAGCCGCAGTACTGCGAGTGGCGCTTCCTGACCGGCGACAGGAGCATCTTCGTTGTGGGCCCGGTCTGCTACGACCGAGCCTCGTTGGTGATTGGCGAGGAAGCCACCTACTGGGCGTTCTCGGTGGGATACATGCCGCAGTACCGCATCGAGGGCAGCGCCTTGCTGCCCGTCAAGTGCTGTCCGTGCTGTCTGAGCAATCACTACATGCCCATTATCAAGGGCGTTCTGGACTACGTGAAGAAGCATCGTGATTAAGTTTTGTTTTGCTCCAAATGGAGCCTGTTTTAGGTCGTTTCCTTCGAGCCCAATTCCGCCAACCGAGGACGAAATTATTGTGTGCAAATAGTGTTGAATAAAAAGAATTGGATTTTATCTTATTTATTAACCCTTTGCGAGCTTTGGGGGATTTGTAGTTCAGAAGTTGTTCAGGAGTGGTTCAAAACAACTTCAGAAGTGGTTCAGAATTGGTCTAAAAGTGGTACAGAAGTTATTCAGAAATGGTTCAGAAGTACTGCAGAAGTGGTTCAGAGCTGGTTCAGAAGTGTTTTAGAACCCGCTCAGAACTGGTGCAGAAGTGGTTGAGAAATGGCTCAGAAATGGTTTAGAATGCATTCAAAAGTGGATCAGAAATGGTCCACAAATGGTTCAAAAGTTGTTCAGAACTAATTCAGAAGTGGTTCAGAAATGATTCAGAAATGATTCAGATGTGGTTCAGAAATTGTTAAGAAGGGTTTTGAGAACTGGTTCAGAACTGGTTCAGAAGTGTTTCAGAAGTAGTTCAGAAGTGTTTCATAACTGGTGAAGAACTGATTTAGAAGTAGTTCAGAAGGGATCCTGAAATGGTTCAGAAGTGTTTCAGATGTAGTTCAGAACTGATTCAGAAGTGGTTCAGAAATGGTTCACAAGTGTTTCAGATGTAGTTCAGAACTGATTCAGAAGTGGTTCAGAAATGGTTCAGAAGTGTTTCAGATGTAATTCAGAACTGATTCAGAAGTGGTTCAGAAATGGTTCACAAGTGTTTCAGATGTACTTCAGAACTGATTCAGAAGTGGTTCAGAAATGGTTCAGAAGTTTTTCAGATGTAGTTCAGAACTGATTCAGAAGTGGTTCAGAAATGGTTCAGAAGTGTGTCAGATGTAATTCAGAACTGATTCAGAAGTGGTTCAGAAATGGTTCAGAAGTGGTTCAGAAATGATTCAGAACTGATTCAGAGCTGGTTCAGAAGATTGCCAGTATGTCTCAACGAAATTAAAATACTAATATAGATTCAACATCGAGGAACATCGAACAATTTGTAACTATTGCCCTCCAATAGTTGCAAATTGCGTCATTCCTATGAACTTTTGGATCCGTCGAGAATATAAATCCGCAACTCCATCCAGGGATGACCAAATGAAACAAATTGTAGCTCCCCGCGCTCTGCACCACAATCGTTTCAATCTTATGTAGTTATGCAAGGATTTATCATATCCTTCGAAAAGTGTCCTCACCTCAATTTTCTGGTACATATTTCCGTCTCTGGCTCATAATTGCTGCTCTGCACAGAACTTACGTTTTGGTGGAGACCTCGAATTTACTTTTTAAGCACTTTTTGCTTTGGCAGGGGTCAATCATACTCATCAGTGCCACTTCACTTATGGGCTGGTTAGTGAATAAGCGTAGCTTAATCACTGAGAGACTGCTGAAGGTCACTTAAGGTCACAGGCTTCTCCAAATGCCCATGAACTGCTCGATATGCGGCCAATCAAATACATGCAGACACATCCACCAATGTGCATAGCAGAGCTTTTATGGCCTTTTTGTGGCTATGATGGCGCTCTGCAAGGACACACATGAAATTCTGGCTTCAGCTGCAAATGTCACTCACAGAGCAGCTCGAAGAACGAATGCTTCTTTGTATTTTTTATGTTTTTTGGCAAAATTTATTTCATTTATTGATAAATTTTGTTGTGATTCCGCAGTTTACTCACTCCCATAAAGCATTACACGACAACGTTGTATTTGAGAGATTTATGACTCTGCATTCTGACGCTGGACTCCTTCCTGGCAAGGATGCTGAGAATGGCGAGGACGCTGCTGCAGTTAAACTTTTACGCTTGAGAAGGGGAAGGTTCACGGCGTTCGGTTAGATTCGATCAGATTGAAGTGTCAGCGATAAACCCACTTCCGAACAATAATAGGCATGGGGTTTCTACCAAATCTCAACTCCTACCATAGATCAAAATTACTACTCTCTAACAATGAGCACACACTAGATATGTTATCGCCTATATAGTGGACCTGGAAATTACTGTGGACAACTCCTTGGTGTTATTCATAGTATTACAGTACTCAGCAAAAATATGTGTACGTACATCATCTACTTCGTTCCCATGTCCAAATGAAGTTGGCAGAGCGATCGAGAAACCGATTTCTCCTATTTGGAAAATTTATACAATGGGAACTCAATACAAATGAATGGAACAGATAAAGTAACTCCAAATCGACTTTTCATATATTGAGAGTTTTTATAATGAAACTCAATATAAATGTATGCAGTTAAGAAAATACCTTAAAATGGAATTTTCCCATTGAAAATTTGTATAATAAATATATGGATCTCAGAAAATATCATAATTATTATTATTATTATTATAGCTTGCACTACAATTAATTATAATAAACTTAGCCGCCCTCTGTGGCTTCCTGGTAGGCATTATAGAGTCACACTCAAAGGGTCGCTGGTTCATATCCTCCCCCGTTCTTGGTCTCAAAACCAACCCCTTGCAGTCATAAGTAATTATGCTGTAAGGTATAACAATAATAATATAGTAAACTATCAATTCCTCTAAATAAAGCGCTACTCTAATGGTGTCTGAAAACATTTCGTGCACACTGTAATTCACACACACTTTGAAGCCAAACACTTTGGCATATATTTGTACGAACAAATTGTAACTTCTAAAAAAATGTAAAAAAATTGTTTAATGGAATTTTGTTGTTTTGTGCACAAAATTTCTTTTATTTGGTTTTATTTAATAATATTTATTTGACGAATTTTTTTTTTGTTGAATTTTATTGAAACGAAATTTCCACTTACTCCCACTGTGTGCATAGATGGCGCGCGACAACGAAGTGAACTCGGACAATTCCCCGTCACGAAGGTACTTTCTGCTCTTGTTCTTCTTCTTGTTGTGTTGGACGGAACTGTTCCCTTTTCTCTGACGTTTGCGGTGTGGGGAAATTTTTGTGCTGTCAGTGGAATATTGGCACGAAAATTTTCATATAACGCAATCAGTCATCAACGTGCACCGAAAATATTGGTTATTTGAATTAAAACGTAATCATTTTGTATTTGTAATTGAATTGCTGCATCCCGAACGCAAGAAGAAAACGCAAAAACGGTATGTTCCGCCTGCCACCACAAGTCAACCCGGACGAGGAAAAGAAACGCGTCCGCGTGGACGTGCGGAACAATGTGATCATATTCGTAGTGCTTTGCGCAGCCATAAGACTCGGTAAGTAGCAGTAGCACCACATCACCAACATGGATTTGCTTCCTAATTGATCGTGTGAGAAAATAGAACCATTGTTAACCGTCCTCCACCCTCCTCTCTCGTTTGCAGCTCCAGTTGTAATCAACCACCTACGCGCCTAGCATACCAGCTGTAGCTGACATCCACTAAAGACTGCATTTTCAATTGGACTCAGCTTGGCCGGGAGTTGTTTGCGCTAATTACAAATTATATAGTTTTAATGGTTATTTCTTAGAAACGTGTTACTGCAGGTACATGTGTAAGTTCCAGGCCTTGCATGTGATGGAGAACCTGTTAGCCGGGTTCAATTGGATTACATACATTTTGTGGCACTTATACATGCATCTGCAAGGGGGGTACATAATTAAATTAATTCGGAAATTTCAATAAAAAAATAAAAAATTCCAACCCAAAAAACAATTGTTAATCAAGGAGCAAATGGAGAATGTTTTTAATGCAAATATCAAATGAAATTTCAGGTGTACTGCTGGTGGGACAGTCAGGAGCATATATGGTGGAGAAAAGGGCTTGACTAGAGAGCCGCTGAAGAAGTGGGCTAGATCGGAGAATCGCCGGAGAAGTGGGGTAGGCCAGAGAACCGCCGAAGGAGGTCTGTAAGCACTCGAGCATGGATAGCCATTGTATTAGAATGGGATTTGAAGAGGGTTCAGCATGTATGGTACTGTAATTGCTTCCTCGGGTGGCACACTATCTGCTCAGGCATTCGTCTCTAGTATAACATTACACGGAGCGATTAGTGAGCGTGGGAAGTGCTGAATAGTCAGGTAACAGTGCCGCAAGGGATAAGATTGTGTGTCTGGTCTAAGCAAGTGCACTTGCGTCATAATGCACAGTCGAAAACGGATTCATCAAACTTCCGTACGGCCAGCCAGGAGTCACGAATTCCTCGACATGCCCTAGAGCTACAATTGTGCCAAGTGTCTGTTTCGTTCCTTACAAAACAGCACCTTTTCTCAGTAGATGTACAGTGGTGTAAGTGTCTCTCATCAGAATACATGCTTAATTGGCACTACAGGCGAGGAGAAAGAGGAGTATGCCAAGGACTTCAGACCATCGACTAAGTGAAAAGCGGTGGAGAACTGTCTTTTCCTCAATAGAAGCAATATTGCCCAGTGGGAGTGTCTGATCAGTATAAATGCTCAACTGGCACTATAAACATAGAGAAAGTGGAATTCGCTAGAGACTCCAGCCCATCAGCTAAGAGGAACGCAGTGGGTTAACTGCATGATGCCACTTTCATTCCGGCGTCTCTGCTACTTCAGAAGTAAATTGCGAGCGTCGTTCCAAAGTCGAATCCTACTGCACTCAACTGAAGTGATTCAAACACTCGGCCACCAGCCACTGATATCAAATGTTCAGCTCCCTTTTTTCAAGCCATAAGGTGGACCCACACAGTAAAAGGTGCAAAATCCCTTCCTTCAATATGATAGTGAGGTACAATGTTTCGTTATATTACTTACCACGCCTACTTTATTCATAAATTTAGTATCTTAAGGCAAAGTAAGTCTAACTTGGAGTCCATTCTAAGAGCTACAGGACCCAATTAGCTCTAAGAGGGACATGGTCAAATTATAAATTAACTCTGAACGGAGGTCTGAGAACTAGATGGGCAAATGAACTCTGAACGGAGGTCTGAGAACTAGATGGGCAAATGAACTCTGAAAGGGGCATGGCCAAATTAGAAATGAAGTCTGAAATGAGCTGTGAAAGGGAAATGGACAAATGATATCTGAGAGGGACAGGGTTAAATTATCTCTGAGAGGAACAGGGTTAAATTATCGCTGAGACTGATTTGGTCAAATTAACTCTGAGAAGTATATGGTCAAATGAACTAGACTTCTTGACGCACCTTACAAATGATGGTAGCTTTTCCAATAAGAAACAATGATTTCATAACAGTTGAGGTTGATTTCAGAGCTAATGCGTGAAATGGGTTTGTTCTTCACGGCTTGTGTAATGGGAGAAGATTTATATTATGCCCAAAACCATTGTCAGGACTGAAACACCTCTCAGAGATAGCACGATTTGTGTTTTGCATATGAAAGCTTCCTTAAGAGATGAAACTGTGAAAGCATCTCCTCTTTTCCAATATTTTGTGGCTACGTTTAACAATCTGGGTGAAGTGCTCATCGCTGGCCAACTTCGAATGGATACAGACAGAAGCTGGAAAGGTCCCTGCTCTGGATAAAATTCCCCTCTCTGTATACAGGGCATGAAAGGCAATCGCATCGTTTCCGGATTCAGACACGATGTGCTTCCAGCTGTACGCGCCCAGAACCCAGGCATTGACACATCAGGCTGGCGTATTCTGGCACACAAGGGGAAAGAACAGAGAAAACAAAGAACGTCTAAACCTGTTCTTTGGGGGGATTACATTCCATATCTTCCCAAACAAATAATCTAGGCGCGTCTACTGGTGTATAACACAGATTAATTTGCAGCATTCAAAAGTCGCTTCTGCTCTCTTTAGTAGACGGCTTTCTCGCCTGCATACAGTCCCTTATATACCTACTATTCAGGAGCCATGGGTACATAAAGGACCTCTATGTGGACTTGGGGGGTTAAGGGCGGCAAAGACCCTTTATGACAAGAGTTCCAGTAGGCCAATAACCAGTCTTATAGTGTCCTCTCATCTGGAAGTAGCCGGCCTAAATCAACTCTGTTGCCAAGACCTGGTACCTGATAGAGTGAGGTACAAAAGTATTCAAGGAAGGGCGGACATCGTGATTGCTTCTGCTTATTTTCCCTATGACGCCCTTCTGCCACCGCCACTAGGGCGTTGGAGGAATTGGTGGAGTTCTGTGAGGAAAGACATCTGTGGCTTGTCTGTTGTGAAGCTAATGCCCAGCATACCATCTGGGGAAGTAGTAAATGCAATAGGCGCGGTCTCCTGCTTTTCGATTATGTCGTTTCCTCCACCCTAGATATTCAAAACAAGGGCTGTCAACCTGCCTTTGTCACAGCTAGGAGGGAGGAGGTAGTAGACATTACTCTATCCAATAATTTGTCGGAATGGTCGTTTATAAACTGGAGTGTCCTGAATGAAGACTCATAGGACCACAGGTACATTGAGTTCAGGTGAGGTGAGAGGATCTTACAGCCATTACCCTCTAGCAACATAATGAAAATGGACTGGAGTAAATTTAGGGAAGTATTGCGGGGTAACATTGAAATCCCAACAAAATTACGCAACGAGCGAGATGTCGAGGCGGCGGTCAACACATCGCTCGATGTCAGCTTTGCTTCTATCTGTCCGTCTCGTCGTCCTCTCAACCGGACTCCAGTACCTTGGTGGAACCAAGATGAGTTGCGAAAGGAAGCGAGGCAATTGCTTAACAGGGCGATGAAGACAAATCTTGAACCTGGTAGTGGAACCGAAATCGAATATCGCAGATGGAATTTAAGAAAATCATTCGGACATCGAAAAGGTCTTCTTTTAAAGATTTTCGCAGCATTATCGAATCACTGCCTAGATTAGTTAAGGTTCTTCAGAAGGATCGCTCTCTTGATTTGGGGTGGCTTAGGAAACCTGTTGGTATTTCTTGAAGACATTGTAGGGCACTGACATGGATACTGGTTTCCTTTCTACGCCAATTGACTTAATGCCCGCGTGTCCTATAACAGAAAGGGGGTACTGTATACAAATTCCAGAGGTTCATTTGTGGTTTGATCCTACGACTGAGCCTGATAGGCAGTGCTGTCTTATTTTCACTGACGGCTCCAAAACGGGTTCTGGGGTTTTCGTGGAACTCAACGGTGTCCAACTCCATTAGGCCCTTGGTTGTCATGCTTCTGTATTTCACGCGGAAGTTTATGCCATTCTAAGGGCGGTGGAATACGTGGTGGAAAACAGATGCCGTAGCAGAAGAATTTGTGTTTGCAGTGACAGTCAGGCTGGATTGAAGGCCTTACTCAGCCCCCTTGCCACTTCCAAGTTGGTGCTGTTGTGTAAATCCATATTGAATTATGTAGGAAAGCATAACAGTCTGTTTGCTAACAAGGGTTCCAGAACACCCACACACTCCGGTCACGCTAAGAATATCTTTCGCCACACAGCTCTCTAACAAAAGCTCCTCTAAAATTACCACTTTAATATCCCTATAAATAATTCTTGATGATTCCATATTACCCTTGCGAGATGCGACATTTTGCTCTTGGAGTAACTTAGCGACAATCTTTTTATTCTCTCTCCGTTCAACGCGTTGAGTACGGTCCGGAATTTCAGCAGTCGGTTTGAAAATTGTAGGCACCTCGCCGCGGTTCAACAATCCCAAGTAGTGAGACGTAGAAGAAGTTTCACTAATACGAAATCAATTTCAATAATATATATTTTTCCCATTCGATATTTCAATCTATTTGCAAAGTCATCACTTGTGAAATGCTCCATGCAAATGAGGCTAGTCTTCGGATTAAGAACGTTTTCTGGTTCCGTCAGAATCTTGTCCAATTTTTCGAAACAGCCGCATCGGTCGGAAAGGAGAAAAAACTGCACTCCGATGCTTTATTTTCATTTCCATTTTAACATCGTGCTACCGCTCATCTCATTTTAAAGAATTGTCCCTTTTATCATTATTTATTGAAGTATTTATTAAGAATACATAATATGCACTATGTATCTATTATCTTTTGGGCTGCCGTGACGTTAGACCCCATCAGCTGATTGTTAAACTCGCTCAGAAAAAAATGACAGACCTGCACAATGCGCAAACTTCTTCTCTACCTCTCTTGGGGCCATGATGTCTGACACACCATGGTGAAGTCATCCCAGGGAGGGTTCACGGCGTTCGGTTAGATTCGATCAGATTGAAGTGTCAGCGATAAACCCACTTCGGAACAATAATAGTCATGGGGTTTCTACCAAATCTCAGCTCCTACCATAGATCAAAATTACTACTCTCTAACAATGAACACACACTAGATATGTTATCGCCTATATAGTGGACCTGGAAATTACTGTGGACAACTCCTTGGTGTTATTCATAGTATTACAGTACTCAGCACAAATATGTGTACGTTGTTACCGCACCACTAGAATGATGCAGTGTGGTGACCACGGCTAGCTCACCGCAATGGTCGTGGTCCTTAACCCGCCACACTGCATCGGGTGGGGCAACACTACAAAAAAAAACTTCAACTCACCAGGTTTCCCAGCATCCTCCGCTACGTCGACAAGCGAGCCCGCCCCATATTGACCGCCTTAGCCTAACATTTTTAACATAAAATTAAACATAACTACACATTTTACTTAAATGAATAACATACATATACTCGAGTACTTAATAACTTAAATAAATATTTACTTATCTCTAGGGGCGGGCGGCAGCCTCCTTTTTCCTTCCCGACCTCTGCTACACGACCTTTAAATATGAGCGAGCTCAACTCGAAAAAGCAGCTTAATTACGATTATAACTCATGGAGCATATAATTTATACCACAAATAACGATTCTGTGCAATTTGCGTGGCGAATTATAACTCAAAGAAACGATATTATTCGAGGCCAACGAAATTTGACCTACACTGACCGTGCCACTAATACAGAGGACGTCCACGTTCTGCTCTGCTTTGAATCTTTATTTTTGAAAATAACTTTCACTTCATTTATTATAAGAATAGAAACACTATTTTTACACTATTGTAGTTATGCTGCGACAATTTTCTATTGATTCAACTAAAATACGCTACTAACAAACAATCGCCGGACCACGGACGAGACGACTCTTTCTGCCAATACCACCGACACGAACTAAAAAACATCCTATCTTCATTTTCCTCGGCCTCTTCCGCTATTCCATCAGTGACCGCTCCAGCGGTCGAGGCGGTCAGTCACCTTTTTTTCAAATTTCTACCATTCTGAGGCAGCGCCATCTGTACCTCAGAATCTGGTAGGTTTCAGCCTGGCCGCATTCACCAGCAAAGCGGACAAGTGGAAGGAACAACAGAAGGAGGGGAGCAAAACAACCCTACACACGGTGGACGCCAAAACAACGATCGCAACAAAACACACGGGTTGCCAGGAGCACTATAAACTCCGCCGGAACACGGATGGAAGCGTCGATCAGCACTTAATGCTCTACCCTGAGCTAGCCGGGCAACTATACCTACATAAACCTAAACATATAAACTAATAATACTTCCTTTACAGAACCACCACACTGAGGAAGATTACGGATCCCAACACCTAATTGCACGGTAATTATTCACAACACAAAATTTCCTAATCTAACTCTATACTTATTTTGTCTTCCCAGCCATTCGACTCGAAGAATCACCTTCACCACTCTACTCACTAATAAACGCTAACCTATACACCTATCCTCTACCGTATAAACAGGAACATTTTTATTTATTTTACCTTAAAAAAAAAACACATAGTAATCAATTCTAATTTCAGATTTTTAACTCAGATTACCTCTAGACCAACGAAGCTGATTTTGGGAGTAAGTTCTTTTATATGTATTATATAATCCATAATTCCCTATGATTAACTTTCCTCCACCTCCTTACTAACTATTGCTACTTCACGTACCACAGGCGCCAACGTGAGCTACGCCCACAACCCCGAGATTAAGAGTCGCGTGCTCTTCACGGTTTAGATTCTTAGCGTGGAATAATCCCAACATCTCCCCACGCAAATTTTCCAGTAGGTCCTAGAAGTGCCACAAGGCCTTCACCAATTTAACCTATGGTTTTAACCCTTTCTAACCACTTCCCCCTATCGAACACAAGATTCTGCAACCCAAAAACGCGATCTACTGCTCCTCGCAATTTCTTAATAATTCGAATATAATTTAAGTTTTTGCCAGTACAATTGCTTCTGTCGAAGTATGTCGGCTGATCTGTAAGTAGTACAGTTGGACAAACAGTTGCAATCAATTTAGGTTCATTCCCTATATTCACATCATTTCTATATGATGCCCCTTCGGAATGTTTTGTCTTTGATCCATTCGATGGTATACTGCTTTTATCTGCTGCAACAGCACCATTACTGTCTGAAACTAAAGATAAAGATCTACCAGCAGATTTTATGGAGTCACTTTGACTAGTGGTTTCTGTACTCTGTTCACTATGGTCACTAAGGCTCATATTTTGTGAGAGGGGAGCTCCTACTAAATCGTTAACAAACATATCTATTGAGTCCAAAGAAGATAAATTTTCGCAACTATTTCTTAATTTTGCGTTACACGCTTCAGACATAATACTACCATCAACAGAATTATCGTCTAACAATATCTCAAAAATATCTTGATCTATTGAGGCCAAGTCCTCATCGTCCTGACTTGTTGGTATATTGTCCAAAACTTCCTCTTCACAACTTAAATTATAAATGGTAGTACTTTCCTCTTCAAAACTAACATGTGAGTTGCCACTTCCCCTAACTTCTTCCCAGTTTTCAACTACTTTATTTTGGGGCTCCTTATCCAACTCTGCAGCTGCTAGGCTACTTTCCTGCGCCGGTGATTGCTGCATGGGTCTCATTGCATCACTAATGAGCTTCATCAGCTCTAAATGGTTCGCACGGACCGTTTCCCTTATCTTTCCAAACTCCACCTTCATCGCCGCCCGATAACTATTTTCACTCTCTAATATCAATAAGTTCACGGCTGACCGATATTGACTTGGTAGTGCTGATGGCCTAGCGCCGTATTCCCCGTATTCCGCTGACATGTTTACTTTAAAAAAAACCAACTAACTTCTAACAACAAAAAAATAACATAATACCTATAAATATGCCTGGAGATCTACCAATGCCACCCTATACCCCAAAAGAATAATATATTTATATAAAAATTTCTAAAAATTACCAGCCTGTACAACCAAATATAAACAAAAACTGTAAACTTTTAAGTTATGCTTAAGGCCCATGATGCCATAGCTATATTCAAAATTAGCTTAAATTTTAATTTTAAGTTAATATATAATAATACTAATAATATATAAAATTTTATCCATATAAATATAGCCAAACTAAATATTTACCAACAAAAAAAACTATAATATTTTTTTAATCCAAATTAATGTTCAAATGGGTGGGGCTCCCTTGTCTTCAATCCATCGGAGGACTGTTTCTTTTACCTGGCGAGTTGTCATTTTTTTTTTTTTTTTATTAAAATTTTCCTTTACTTCTACTGAGACTCCGCCTCTCAGCTATCTCATCAGTGCTACGATGATCTGTTCAACAGACCACGGCCACGATGAGGTAGCCGGCTTCATCTCACATTTAGCCTCCCCCTCTTGTCGCTGCAGTTGGCGTTACGCATTGGCACGTCAAGTCAGCGGCAAGAGTGGAGCACATTAACTACACATCAAAACTAAACTACACAATGCTTCAGTACAACGTCACAATACATTAAAAGGAAAATTTTAATTTATATTTCTATTATTTTTAAATTGGGCGCCATTAATGTTACCGCACCACTAGAATGATGCAGTGTGGTGACCACGGCTAGCTCACCGCAATGGTCGTGGTCCTTAACCCGCCACACTGCATCGGGTGGGGCAACACTACAAAAAAAAACTTCAACTCACCAGGTTTCCCAGCATCCTCCGCTACGTCGACAAGCGAGCCCGCCCCATATTGACCGCCTTAGCCTAACATTTTTAACATAAAATTAAACATAACTACACATTTTACTTAAATGAATAACATACATATACTCGAGTACTTAATAACTTAAATAAATATTTACTTATCTCTAGGGGCGGGCGGCAGCCTCCTTTTTCCTTCCCGACCTCTGCTACACGACCTTTAAATATGAGCGAGCTCAACTCGAAAAAGCAGCTTAATTACGATTATAACTCATGGAGCATATAATTTATACCACAAATAACGATTCTGTGCAATTTGCGTGGCGAATTATAACTCAAAGAAACGATATTATTCGAGGCCAACGAAATTTGACCTACACTGACCGTGCCACTAATACAGAGGACGTCCACGTTCTGCTCTGCTTTGAATCTTTATTTTTGAAAATAACTTTCACTTCATTTATTATAAGAATAGAAACACTATTTTTACACTATTGTAGTTATGCTGCGACAATTTTCTATTGATTCAACTAAAATACGCTACTAACAAACAATCGCCGGACCACGGACGAGACGACTCTTTCTGCCAATACCACCGACACGAACTAAAAAACATCCTATCTTCATTTTCCTCGGCCTCTTCCGCTATTCCATCAGTGACCGCTCCAGCGGTCGAGGCGGTCAGTCACCTTTTTTTCAAATTTCTACCATTCTGAGGCAGCGCCATCTGTACCTCAGAATCTGGTAGGTTTCAGCCTGGCCGCATTCACCAGCAAAGCGGACAAGTGGAAGGAACAACAGAAGGAGGGGAGCAAAACAACCCTACACACGGTGGACGCCAAAACAACGATCGCAACAACGTACATCTACTTCGTTCCCATGTCCAAATGAAGTTGGCAGAGCGATCGAGAAACCGATTTCTCCTATTTGGAAAATTTATACAATGGGAACTCAATACAAATGAATGGAACAGATAAAGTAACTCCAAATCGACTTTTCATATATTGAGAGTTTTTATAATGAAACTCAATATAAATGTATGCAGTTAAGAAAATACCTTAAAATGGAATTTTCCCATTGAAAATTTGTATAATAAATATATGGATCTCAGAAAATATCATAATTATTATTATTATTATTATAGCTTGCACTACAATTAATTATAATAAACTTAGCCGCCCTCTGTGGCTTCCTGGTAGGCATTATAGAGTCACACTCAAAGGGTCGCAGGTTCATATCCTCCCCCGTTCTTGGTCTCAAAACCAACCCCTTGCAGTCATAAGTAATTATGCTGTAAGGTATAACAATAATAATATAGTAAACTATCAATTCCTCTAAATAAAACGCTACTCTAATGGTGTCTGAAACCTTTTCGTGCACACTGTAATTCACACACACTTCGAAGCCAAACACTTTGGCATATATTTGTACGAACAAATTGTAACTTCTAAAAAAATGTAAAAAAATTGTTTAATGGAATTTTGTTGTTTTGTGCACAAAATTTCTTTTATTTGGTTTTATTTAATAATATTTATTTGACGAATTTTTTTTTTGTTGAATTTTATTGAAACGAAATTTCCACTTACTCCCACTGTGTGCATAGATGGCGCGCGACAACGAAGTGAACTCGGACAATTCCCCGTCACGAAGGTACTTTCTGCTCTTGTTCTTCTTCTTGTTGTGTTGGACGGAACTGTTCCCTTTTCTCTGACGTTTGCGGTGTGGGGAAATTTTTGTGCTGTCAGTGGAATATTGGCACGAAAATTTTCATATAACGCAATCAGTCATCAACGTGCACCGAAAATATTGGTTATTTGAATTAAAACGTAATCATTTTGTATTTGTAATTGAATTGCTGCATCCCGAACGCAAGAAGAAAACGCAAAAACGGTATGTTCCGCCTGCCACCACAAGTCAACCCGGACGAGGAAAAGAAACGCGTCCGCGTGGACGTGCGGAACAATGTGATCATATTCGTAGTGCTTTGCGCAGCCATAAGACTCGGTAAGTAGCAGTAGCACCACATCACCAACATGGATTTGCTTCCTAATTGATCGTGTGAGAAAATAGAACCATTGTTAACCGTCCTCCACCCTCCTCTCTCGTTTGCAGCTCCAGTTGTAATCAACCACCTACGCGCCTAGCATACCAGCTGTAGCTGACATCCACTAAAGACTGCATTTTCAATTGGACTCAGCTTGGCCGGGAGTTGTTTGCGCTAATTACAAATTATATAGTTTTAATGGTTATTTCTTAGAAACGTGTTACTGCAGGTACATGTGTAAGTTCCAGGCCTTGCATGTGATGGAGAACCTGTTAGCCGGGTTCAATTGGATTACATACATTTTGTGGCACTTATACATGCATCTGCAAGGGGGGTACATAATTAAATTAATTCGGAAATTTCAATAAAAAAATAAAAAATTCCAACCCAAAAAACAATTGTTAATCAAGGAGCAAATGGAGAATGTTTTTAATGCAAATATCAAATGAAATTTCAGGTGTACTGCTGGTGGGACAGTCAGGAGCATATATGGTGGAGAAAAGGGCTTGACTAGAGAGCCGCTGAAGAAGTGGGCTAGATCGGAGAATCGCCGGAGAAGTGGGGTAGGCCAGAGAACCGCCGAAGGAGGTCTGTAAGCACTCGAGCATGGATAGCCATTGTATTAGAATGGGATTTGAAGAGGGTTCAGCATGTATGGTACTGTAATTGCTTCCTCGGGTGGCACACTATCTGCTCAGGCATTCGTCTCTAGTATAACATTACACGGAGCGATTAGTGAGCGTGGGAAGTGCTGAATAGTCAGGTAACAGTGCCGCAAGGGATAAGATTGTGTGTCTGGTCTAAGCAAGTGCACTTGCGTCATAATGCACAGTCGAAAACGGATTCATCAAACTTCCGTACGGCCAGCCAGGAGTCACGAATTCCTCGACATGCCCTAGAGCTACAATTGTGCCAAGTGTCTGTTTCGTTCCTTACAAAACAGCACCTTTTCTCAGTAGATGTACAGTGGTGTAAGTGTCTCTCATCAGAATACATGCTTAATTGGCACTACAGGCGAGGAGAAAGAGGAGTATGCCAAGGACTTCAGACCATCGACTAAGTGAAAAGCGGTGGAGAACTGTCTTTTCCTCAATAGAAGCAATATTGCCCAGTGGGAGTGTCTGATCAGTATAAATGCTCAACTGGCACTATAAACATAGAGAAAGTGGAATTCGCTAGAGACTCCAGCCCATCAGCTAAGAGGAACGCAGTGGGTTAACTGCATGATGCCACTTTCATTCCGGCGTCTCTGCTACTTCAGAAGTAAATTGCGAGCGTCGTTCCAAAGTCGAATCCTACTGCACTCAACTGAAGTGATTCAAACACTCGGCCACCAGCCACTGATATCAAATGTTCAGCTCCCTTTTTTCAAGCCATAAGGTGGACCCACACAGTAAAAGGTGCAAAATCCCTTCCTTCAATATGATAGTGAGGTACAATGTTTCGTTATATTACTTACCACGCCTACTTTATTCATAAATTTAGTATCTTAAGGCAAAGTAAGTCTAACTTGGAGTCCATTCTAAGAGCTACAGAACCCAATTAGCTCTGAGAGGGACATGGTCAAATTATAAATTAACTCTGAACGGAGGTCTGAGAACTAGATGGGCAAATGAACTCTGAAAGGGGCATGGCCAAATTAGAAAGGAACTCTGAAATGAGCTGTGAAAGGGAAATGGACAAATGAAATCTGAGAGGGACAGGGTTAAATTATCTCTGAGAGGAACAGGGTTAAATTATCTCTGAGGCTGATTTGGTCAAAGGTCTGAGAGGTATATGGTCAAATGAACCAGACTTCTTGACGCACCTTACAAATGATGGTAGCTTTTCCAATAAGAAACAATGATTTCATAACAGTTGAGGTTGATTTCAGAGCTAATGCGTGAAATGGGTTTGTTCTTCACGGCTTGTGTAATGGGAGAAGGTTTGTATAATGGCCAAAACCATTGTCAGCACTGAAACGCCTCTCAGAGGTAACACGATTTGTGTGTTTTACAGATTGAAGCTTCCTTCAGAAATAAACGAGGGGGCCTTTCTGTTTTTTCCATCTACATAGTTATATAATTTCAACGACCTGACAACCAAACAATTTTGGGCCTTCCCTCATCTTGATTCGTCGATTTTGTTTGCCAATTTGGGAAGCTGTGAGTGGTTTCCCAGCAAAAATGAGTACAACAAGTAAAAGGAGGGTGAGCCCGTTTGGAGTTACAGGTAGTATGTACTCCACTTATGTATCTATGCTACTGCATAGCTCACTTTTCAATAGTCTGCAACTAGACCAAGGAATGGGTCCAGTTTCTCTCCTGGGCGGCTGGGTAGTAGACTAAAATTGTGATCAACTGTGGAAGCAACTCAGAGGCAAAGAACACGCCAACCTATTGGCCAAAAAAGAAGCAATAACCCCTGAACCTTTCTGTGGACTACTAAGGGATAAATCAACTTAACGAGGGCTAAAAGTGGGTTGGGTAGTAGTCAATGGAAAACTGTTGTGCAGTGGTTGTTGCTTTCCTTCGTCAGCCAACGGACATTCAAATAAACTGTCATCGATGCTAATTTGAAATCGATAACTGACCGATAACTGGCAAAAGAGCCATCATGCTAATTTGCAGCACTTATAGCACGTTTGCTTGCATGGAACGCATGTGCTTATTTAATTCTTCTTAACAGAAAATTGATCATAATTACGCCAATTATTGGCTACATGTCCAAGGAACGTTTGCGACTTCAAACGACGGCAAATTGTCCATGCCTGAGAGCGGAGAGAGGGAACACAATGAACATGGACAACTGCAGCGACAGCGTTGCCGTAAATTATTAATTGCAATCGAGGACAAATTCAATTCGCGTTGACGTCAGAGCTATTGCGGATATTTTGTGTATCCATCATAAATTCTCACATTTAAAGAAGTTCTCTCCGCGGGGGTGAGGCAGAGTTCTAAGTTTACTAAATGACAAAATTGTTACCTGGCAAAAGCCTCACGGGGAGTTGCGTGTTTGGAACAAAGTCCAAACAAATTTTTGAACAAGCGACTGATTGCTTGAATTGTTATTTTTCCAATTAGATTATTTTTTTTATATATATTTCTGGTCATTTTCTTCCATAAGCAGTGATAAATGTTTCTCTTTGCGAGCAGCGCTTTTGCGGCTGCTTACCAGGTAATTATTTTGCCATGGTTACGATTGCAAGGTAGGGAAACTGATTGATTTTACACCCACAAGGATGATGGAGTAAAGGAATTTAATATGAGTGAAGTTGGAGGATGAAGCTGAAGTGGTACTTTCAAGCAGTGTTGGGAAAGAACAAAATTCCTGATGCGGCAAATTACGGTAACGGATAATTTCGCAGGGTTGTGGGCGAGGTGCTCTACTAAGGGTTGTTCTTGAAAATAGTGTAGTTTTTCTGGTACGGAAAATTTTTCATCAATCTTGAAAAATAAGTCATTTTTTTGGGGTGTATTTCAGGACGAAATTTATAACAAAGAGGTTAAAGTAAAAGCATGAAAATATGTGGTGATGAGTAGGAAAAAGGTAGGTAAGATGGCTACCAACCCTCGGGTAGCCCAAGTAGCACTAGTATCATTTTGAAGCCATATCCACGGGATCCTATACATGGTGAGAGGAAGAAACATACATGAAAGATATTTTTATTTGTATTATTCTGAAGTTCCTCTTCCATCTATAAAAGAATATCGCAAGAATCCATGGAATATTATTTTATAGATAGCTAAAAAATACACTTTCTGACTTACACATAATAATATAAGAAAGAAATTGATTTTACTTATTAATATCATTAAATTTTGTTGTCCCTCTTAAAGATTACTCAAGTTGATTTAAGTGATTTCATAAGGCAATTGTCGCTCTACCGCAGCCCCCTTATCGTTATTTAACAGACATTCCAATTTGTTCAGAAAACGAAGTCTGGTACTTAAGCCCTAAAAACTCATGACTTCTAACCTAAAACTTTGTTTTACATCAATCAGCTGTTACGACCAAATATATGAAGCTCAGTGTTTGGAAGTATGCTTAACTTTACGTACGGTTTCGTGACTTGTCAAGCTATTGAAATTAGATTCGCTACGGAAAGTCAACGAAAGTTGAAAAACAGCCGCTCACATTTTGGCAAGAAATCAAAGCCATGAGTCCGAAAGTTGGAAAACAGCTGATCCCATTTTGACAATAAATCAAACCCCTGAGTACGAAAGTTTAAAAAAGCTTTCGTCTCTCATGACTTTAGCTCAACAATCAAAGTTATGAGTACTCGCTCAACGAAAACATAAGTTTAAGTTAAAAGTCATGAGTTTTTAGCTTTAATTGGGTCAAATCAACCTATCAATGCTTTGCTACGGATTTTATAGTAGTTCAACATACTGAATAGGGTTCTCAAGTTGCATTTCAGAGCCGCAATGAAACAATTTTCTAGCTAATTTTATATAATTATTTATTTGTTAACTTGGAAAATCACGAATCGTTAGAAATCATGGAAAATCATGATTCATAAACATCAGAAACCAAACATTGTAATAACTGTTAACAAACATTGCAGCGACACAAATTGATCTTCTGAGATTCAAAAAAGAGTAAAAAAAGTTTGAAAACGTGTAACTTCCTTTCCAATATCCTCTATCTTCTCCTTCCCCCAAATATATCAAGGCTTGTGATATAATGGCCATCAATGCCTGAGTGTTTGGAGACATTCTTCTTCGGCGGTTCTCCGGCCTGCTCGACTTCTATATCTATATTTGTATTTCTAGCAAAAATTGAAGCTAGCTTCCATGCTTATTATAAAGAAATCATATATTACTAATATGAAATGCTTACTGTGTTTCCGATATTCGTAAATAATAGATGTGAAATTTTGGAATAATATTTGAAATATTCTTTTTAATAAAATAAACATGATGACCTTTTTAATTTGTGTTTTTATGTCCACAAATGTAATTATTTGGCACAAAAATATAGCTTCGCCTTTTAAAACTTGCATTATCTCTAAGTTTTACTCCAGATCTGTTTGAATTATTATTTTTTTATCTTTTAATTATTTATGACTGCAAGGAGTTGAGGAATGAGGTGTTTGAGCTAAAATTGTGCTTACAGTGAATATAACTTTGTAACAGAAAATTCTACGCTTTTCCTTACACTGTGATTTAAAGCCACAAAAATTTATTATTGCCAGAGGAATAGAATTTTTAAAAAATAAAAAAATTCAATTGATTTTAAAATATATTCATTCGAGACTCATCTTTGTATATCTATCTTAATAAATCGCCTTAATTTTTACAATTGAGTGCTGCAGCTGCTGCAGTTCAATTTGTTTCCTCCACTGGGGTAATTTGAGGGTCTTTCCTAACATTTTCCAGCACTGGCAAAGAAATTTCCAAAAATTTCTAGAATACGAAAAAATTTCCTCGTGGTGAAATACCAGGCACATTGGATGGGATTGAGCGAGACGATTGCATTCGAATTTTGACACCGTTGGCACTGCTCAGTTGAGTAATTACCGCGTTGAAGAATAGGCAATACACAATAATACGAATCATCGTTCTCCGCTCGCAAGATACATTCGTACGCTGCAGCAATCAGTTAATTGCAATTTAGATAGCAGAGGTAAAACACATTTAATTGAGAATACGGTAAAACGAGTGTGTTTGTTGTTATTCAGCCAGAGTGTTAAGTTTTGCATACAAATTTGAGTTTATAGAAAAATATCCTTTTTAAAACCAATTAGAACGAAACGTGTGCGGTAAGATTAGCCATAAACCGTAAAATCTGTTACCATTTCCTTGAAAGTTTTATCAAATTGGAAGAAAACAGTGTGTGTTGTGTATGTGTGTGTGTGAGAGAGAGAGAGAGAGCGTAGTTTTAGTTAAATTTGTTACATTGGGCCTCCGTGCTTAATCTCTGTGGACGAAAGTTCCACTTGATAAATTGTAATTTTCCATAAATTGCAGCATTTTGAAATGAAACTCTATTGAAAATATTAAATATTGATTTTTTTATTAATTTGACATTGATCCAAGTGGTATTTGCCTTTATTTAGTACAGAACTTGAACTTTCTGGAACTTTATTATTCATTTATTCATATTATTCACATTTTAGAACTCGGTATCACGCTCTCACTTTCTCCCTCTCTCTCTCTCTCGTGCCGCTGTCACATTTGCTCTGACAACAGAAAACATTGATTTCAGTTTTTCCGTATTAAGTTTTTTTTTCGTACTTCATTAAACGTGTGTGAAGCATTCTTTTCAACGGGCATACAAATTTTCTTACAGCGCACCACTTTTCTGGAAGAGTTGTGTGTGAATAGTTCAAAACAGGAAATTTCATTTTGGAACACATTTTCACAATTAAATTATCACGATTACGAGCAGAAAGCGTAGCAGCAGCTTTAAGCAGGACACAGAAAGTAGAAAAATGTCAGTGATTGGAATCGATTTTGGCAATGAGTCTTGCTATGTCGCCGCCGCAAAAGCTGGTGGCATCGAAACTCTGGCCAACGACTACAGCTTGAGGGCAACACCGTAAGTACCAGTAACATATATTTTTGCACAATTAATACAAGAAAATGTAGAAAAAAAGGCATTACAATCAATTGTCGCAAAATGTGAGGTTAGTTTTTGCACCTCTCATTTTTTTTCTTTTCGTTTTCTTATTGCCTGTGGTGGGATGAATGGAGTGAGCGCGGCAATGAAACAAATGGGTGAACGTGTGTTGGAAAGCGTTGAAGTTTTTTTGTGCTTATTTTCTTGCTCCTACATATAAGCGAGATTTTTTTTTGTTACAGCACTCAATTTTGTGATAACACAGACCATGAAATTCTTGTATGATAATTATAATAAGTAAATAAAAGAGGAGTTCCTTGATAAAAAAATAACCAATTTGCCACTGAAATTTTGAGCTTTTTCACGCCAACTTGTTGTGAGCGCCCTTTAACCTCAGCTCAGTATATCTTGCAAGTCATCAAACAGTTGGTTCCTCCCGGGATTATGGGAGACCACGTACATGCCTGTGTCTACTACCTTATGCTCCGAGTGCTTCCAACATAATTTTCTACATTAGAAAATGTGGTGCAACGCAAAGTTGACCTGTGCGCCTCATTCATTTATGTATATCAAGTAAAACTTACGCAGCTGCTTTGCTTGCTTATCATTTAGTTAGTATGCTTGTGCATAGTCACCGCTCGCATACTCACTCTTCATCCATGTTTTTGTTGGTTCTCAGGCAACCATATGGTGTGGTGTTCATGCCTCTTAAAATCGTAAAGTATTCAATGAGCTACGCTTCACTGAGCGGATTATATGCGCTTTGCACACAACTTTTTTGTGGCCATGGTATATTTTTTGTGTCTCTTTTCAAAATGTAAATGCGATTTACAAGTGTTTTCATTTGGGGTGGGGAGGAGGCTATTCTCCAGCACAAGCCACCAGTAGCTTCGGTTCAATGTTAAAACTTAAAGTATTATCACAATAAGTCCTTCCGGGCCGCGGTGCTAGCACTGTCTGATATATTAAATACTAATACCTAAACTATTGAATAAGCATTCATTTAATCATTTGTGGTGGGGGGAAGGAGGAGGAGGCTATTCTCCACCAGTAGCTTCTGTTCAATGTTAATACATAAACTATAAACTATTGAATAAGCAATCATTTAACTGCCAAGTGAGCGGTATATTTTTCATATGAAGCTAGCATCAAGCTACAAAAGTCAACTGCATCGTCAATTAAGTATGAATCAGTCTGTAGCGTACAGCGTGAGTGTGTGTGTGCAGGTCGAAGTTACTCATGTACCAGCAGCTCTATTTTTTTTTTAAATCACTTGAAATGTATTTTTCCTCATTGTGTTGCAATTGGAACAATTTTTTTTGGGGCGTTTCTTCTTTTGCTCTCCACACTTCTACACACCAGTGTTGTTATACAAATAATTGTAATGATAATCATTGCACCATGGTGGTGGGTTTATTATGAAGTGTGGGGGCTTGGACAAGAGTAGACCGCCAAATTATCTGAAACCATTGTGGAAGCTTTTATATTGAATTGTCGCAAGTCTCTTGCAATTAACATGAAATTCAATCGCAGTTTGTGTGTTTTTGGACGTGTGAGGTAGGTGATGGAGTCAAACAGAGTTATGGTGGATGACGACAGAGAATGAACATGACTCACAAAGTGCTTTTCACACTTGTCAACAACAACCGAACGAGGGAAATAAATATTGGGAGCAAATCTTGCGAATTGAATGAAATTCGTTGGTCTTATACTATAATAAATACATGAGTAAAATAACAATTTATACTTGTTGGTAGAGGAGTATGTAGAAAACACATAGTTAGCTCTTCAGGAGGGAATTGATTTTGACAGGTGTGGTGAGCTTTCTCCCTGGGGGACCCGAGCTCATCACATTACATCACAACAAGAGGAGTAGGAGGGCAATTCATGTAGAAATCCTGTTCTTCGTGTGTTTTTATTATAAAATTATATTAAATTTAATATTATGTTTTATATAATATATTAATAAATTATATATTATATTATTAAATTGTATATTATATTTTTAAATTATATATTTTATTATATTATATATTATAAAATTTAGATATTTTGTTATATATTATTCAATTATATTTTATATTATAAAATTATACATTTTATTAATATATTATATTATATGTTACATATATTATATATTATATTATATAATTATATTATATAATTATATATTATACTATATAATATAACACAATAAATAATATAAAATATAAAAATATAGTATATATAATTTAATACTATTTAAATTAATATTTATATATAATTTAATATTATTTAAATATTATGAAGTATATTATATTAAATTTTATATTAAATATATTATATTTTATTGTATATTATATTATATATTATATTATATATTGTAATATGTATTATATATTATATTTTATTGTATATTATATTATATATTGTAATATGTATTATATATTATATTATACATTAAATTATATATTATATTTTATTATATATTATTATACTATATATTATATTGTATATTAAATTATATTATTATATTATATATTATATTGTATATTATATTAAATATATTACTATATATTATATTATATTATTATTTTCTTATATTATTATATTATTATGTTAATTATTGTATTATATTATGATATAATTTATATTATATAATATATATTATATTATATATCATATTATTGCATTAATTGTTGTATTATATGTATTATAATTTATATTATATCATATATGTATTATAATTTATATTATATCATATTATATTATATATTATATTATTATTTTAATTGTATTATATTATTTATTATATTATATATTATAAAATTTTGCCTTTGGCGCAATAAATTTTCTGCAGCCACTGTGGCATTAGAATAGATTAATATATGATATGCTTCTAGTTATCTAATACACAATTTACCCACACATAGAATATCCTTGAACCTCTTTTTTGTTTTTTTGTCATCCCGCAATTGATTGATTGATTGCTTTTTTTTATATGTACGTTGTTATGAATGCGCACAAATGCATGCATTTCTATGAGCTTCAGCAAAATTGACCCCACTGACCTTAAACAAACACAAACGGAGAACAAATAAGAAGAAGAGAATGTATCTGGTATTTGTTTTATGAAAGCTCCACAATTATCACTGCGTTCTGTGTGCCCACTGACAATCGTCATGCCATTAATGCATGCACACGAATCTAACCAACCAATCAGCCCGCCCGCCCATCTGCCTGTCTACCTGGCTTACTCATACACTGTGCTCTTGATGGTGTGTGTGTGGTAGTTGATGTTGTAGTCGTATTGCTATTCCAGCTGTTGGTATCTTGTTAAATTTCCCCAACATTTCTCTTTGTTGTTGGTTCTGATTGTGCTTTCCTTGAAGTTTTACAAATTTACCTCTGCCTATCTTTCTGTGTGTGTGATATGAACAACCCTTTGATGGCTGCCTGCGAATGGCATGGAATTCAACGTTGAGGAGCATTGTGTGTTGGCGGCTTTCGGCATGAAATGTATTTGGTTTGTTTGTTGTGTGTGTGTGTGTGTGTGTATATGCATGGATGTGTGCATCGTTCGTGTCGTTGGGTACATCACACAATCTACTTTCGCCTTCGGCTCCCATTCCTTCTACTTCGGGTTTCACTTTATTGTTGTTGTTGTTGCCGGCTGCTTTTGCGTTTGAACACTATCGAGAACTGCACTTACCGCCACCATCATCGCGTTTTGTGCATATCTATTTCATGTTGCTATTGTTTTTGTTGTTATTGATGTTATTGTTGTTATTGTTGTAGTTACCAACAACAAGTAATTGTGTTGGAAATTTCCAGACAATGCTTGCTTGTCGTCTCATCAATTGTGTATTGAATTTTTGCGGGCGAGGGTGAGAATGAGGGTGATTTGGCGGCGCAAACAGCCATTTCACTTTAGTGGTGCACTTGTTGACATACTGCCACCCCACTCCCTGCCTCTTCCACCACTTTAGTAAATGTTTTACGTATGTTTGATGCCAGTTTTCCTTATTTGTGTTGATTTTCTAGAAACTTTCCTCCTCGTTCCCGGTGTTGCCGGTGTTACCGCTTCCACCCCAATGCTGTCTTGCTGTTATTTTGTTGTTGTGGCCTTTTACATGCTATTTTGATTTCTATATCTAGCTCCCTAGTTCCAAATTTTCTGATTGTTGATTAGTTTTTTGTGTTTTATTTATTATTTATTTGCTGTTGTCGTTTTGGTTCTTTTTATTTATTTACATTGCTAAGCAACAATAAACATTGTAACAAAAATTTGATTGCTCGCTTCAATCTGTCGCTAACCCTGTAGGGAATTTGGGAATGATTCTATATGTATATAATATGCATACAATATTCTTTATATATAATATATAAAATATATAAAATGTATATTATATACAGTATACGTACATAATATACAACTATGGGCAGAGCTACATTGCATATCATCGGCAATGCTGGCCAAAATTGCTCAGTTGAATGCCGTTGCCAATTTTCCTACTGGTTGTGGTGTAAACTAGGCTTTGCAGCCTGTGATGTTGTTGGTGCTGCTGATGATTTTGTTGTTGTTGTTGTTGTTGGTGTTGTCTGCCATATTTGGTGGCAAATAAATTAGTTTTGATGCTACATTGGAAGGCATGCTTCACTTCTCGCTGTTGTGTTGTGCTGTGTCTCTGGCTGGCTGACTGTGTCTGTTGGCGCACGGGGCGCACCACCGACCTTGCAACGCAATCAACTGTGAAATGCACACGGGGCGACCGACCACCACAGAGCAACTGCAATTGCCCCTGCCGCCAATGTCTGCTGTTCATTTCGTTAATACGGTTCCAATTATATGAGGCTAACTCTGTTTTTCATACTCACACACGCATTCACAAATGAAATTCTTATTATTTAAAATGTTTCCAATTCAGCAGACATTTAAATTTTTTGTTTTCACCTAATTTGGCCAGCAGCAAAAAGCGTTAATAACATGAAAACGAATTAAACACACACACAGACACACACATGAATACTTGCCAGACAAACCATGAACAGTGAACACAATAATAATATTTACAACAAATAAATTAGGTAATTTATTGGAGACAACCGCCCTCGTCCAAGTGTGACGGTTGGTCGGGTCTCAGTCGGTCCCAGCTCTTGGCATAACCTGCCTTGTATTACTCACAGACTACTGGCAAACTTCTAAACTGACTGCTTACCTGACTGCCTGCCGCCTGCCTGCCTGCCTGACAGACTTCATTTGCATATAACGCCATGACACAAACACTCACCACATCCAACCCCTTTCTTCTCCAGCGTTGACTAAGATGACTGCAAAGAATAACCATAAATAAATGTCCATCCAAAAATTTAGTTTGATTGATGCTTCTATTCCGCCTAAGGGGACGAGAAAGACGCAGATTCTATTTCATATACGGTCCACTCTGCTTGCGGTGGTGGGGAGATCGCTTAACCAGTTAAACGCAGTTAACAATTTAACGTAATTCCTTTTTAATTACTTCAGTTCATGTTTTTATACACTTGTTTTTTTTTTTTAGGTTGGATTATATTTGGGGATTTCTGAGCTCCGCTTAAATTGCTACGAGCACCACAGAACTCTCATATATAAAACGCTATTTCTGAAAAGTGGCCAGTTTAATTTTGCTAAGGGCTTTATTATTATTAAACATATGTCTTTAATTTACCCTATATTCCTCATTCTACCTGCCTCCTTTTTTGTTCTCATAATTCTTACTGGCTTGTTTCTTTGTTGTCATAACTCTTCCGAGCATTTCTTTGTTATTTTTGTAGTTTTCCTCTCTTTTGTTACTTTAGCTGGCTTTCTTTTTGTTTGCCTCTCTGCCTTTTTCCTCTGCGAGTACTTTTTCTTACCTCTACGTGGATTTTCCTTATTTCTTTCAGTAGATTCCTCTTAGAGGAGTACTTTCCTTACTACCTCTACGAGTAGTTTCTTTACTATCTCTACGAGTACTTTCCTTACTACCTCTACGAGTAGTTTCTTTACTATCTCTACGAGTACTTTCCTTACTACCTCTACGAGTACTTTCCTTACTACCTCTACGAGTAGTTTCCTTACTACCTCTACGAGTAGTTTCCTTACTACCTCTGCAAGTACTTTCCTAACCTCTGAGACAAGTAATTTCCTTTAAACTGTACGTGTATTTTCCTTAGACCTCTACGAGTACTCTCCGTACCTCTACGAGTATTTTCTTACAGCTCTATGAGTACTTGCCTCAAAACTGCGAGTACTTTCCTCAAACCTCTCCGAGTATTTTCCTTAAACCTCTGAGAGTACTTTACTTCCCTCTACATGTACTGACCTATCCTCTACGAGTACTTTGCTTACACCTTAACCATTATTTTCCTTACCTCTACGAATACTTTCCTTGTCTACACGAGTATTTTACGCACACTTCTGCGAGTACTTTCCTTGCCTATACGAGTACTTTCCATACACCTCTACGAGTACTTTCCTCAAAACTGCGGGTACTTTCCTTACAACTCTACGAGTACTTTCCTTATAACTACGAGTACTTTCCTTATGTCTGAGCAATTTTCTCACCTCTGCGTGTACTTTCCTTACCTCTCTGAGAACCTTACTTGCCTCTGCGGGTACTTTCCTTCCCTTGGTCATTTTCTCTACGACAATACACAAAATGTAGGGATTTCTTGTATAGAATTTTGATCGACTCTGCAGTGTCGTTCTCTTTTCTACTCATCTGGGTCTCATTTCCACTCATCTGTGACTCATTTTTCGTTTTTACCTTGGGAAAAGGAGAGATTTTTAAATTTGTTTCCATTCGAAAATTCCAAAAGCAATTTTTCCAATATTCTTCACAATTTCCCCCACTTTAATTAGCAGCGTTGCACTCACACCTTCACTTCCACCACACCGGCATTTTTGTATTCTTTCTTTCACACCACCTCACAAATTCATCACATTCACAACAATAACAACAACAACAACAGCGGTACAATTCATCATCAGCCTCACATCGGCAGGCGTCGTGGTGTCGTCGTTGGCGTCCGCCGTCGTCGTATTCGTTGTTCGGTGGCGGCGGCGAGTATACCGCAGTATCATGGCAGCCTTTCAATGTGGGCGCTTTTCAACACGGTTTTCCGCAATTTGGTGCGATTTTGGCGATGATGCTGCTCTGCCGCTTATTGCGCAAGAAACATAAAATCCAAACCATCAACTCCAGGTGGAAGGAGGAGGGGAAGGCGAGTGAGTGTGTGGGTTGTGGAGCAGCGAAGGAGAAACCGAACGCCATTGATTTGTTTGCGTGTTTGTTTTTTTTTCTTTGTTTTCTCTGTGCCGTTGCTGCGTCATGCACCACCACGAAAAAATGCCGCATCTGAGATCAGTCATCAGCCGGCAAATTTCGCCCCAATACGAGTATGTCTTTACAGGGTGGTGAACTTCAGTTTTTACAGAGGCTTTTTGCTAAGCGTTTAATTGATCAGTGGAAAAGAGACGTTGTGGGTGTTGTCGTAGTCAGGGAAAGCCAAGAAAAATAACTCGGCTGTGTGGAAACTAACAGGAATTGAAAAATATGTATAGCTCAATAAGTGGAAGTATTCTCCAACGGCTTGATTTTGACCTTCAAACATGGGCCAATTCTTTCATGAAACTTCATTTGTTTGGTTATGGGATGATTAATGGGTCGAATCATGACTTTACTCATGACTCTTGACTCATGATTTTCTATGTGACAAAGCCTAAGAAAAGAAGATTCATTTTCTGTTACTAAATAACAGTTGAGTTGAATTGGAACGGACTTCTGGGATAGCAACATGATCCTCGTAATCGAGCTACTACTTCATTTTCCTCCATAAAAAGAGATTCTTTCATGACGATCCAAGATTGTTAACGTTCGCCATCGGCATTTAAGTAAATTGTAAGTCTCCATCACCCTGTATATGCCTACTTATAATATCTATATACATATATATATATACATATTTTTATGTATTTGTATATACTTCTTAATATTATTTAAAGAGAGAGAGCGCGACACATATTTTCTCATTGAACACATCAACAACAAGAAAGCAACTTTTTCTATTTGTGGCTATTTTCATCGAACACGGTTTTAAAATAGATTTCGTTTTAATTAAAAAAGCAACAAAAACTCATCTAATGTAAGGGGTCGAAGGATCTTGGTAGTATAAGAATAACATCAAAAGAGTTTATTTTTATTTGTTTGGAATTGATTAAAAAATCGGGACATTTGTCTTTAGAATAAATTCACCTTTTCTTCACAGCGAATTTACATTGTGGTGTGGTGAGAAAATATGATTTGAAACATTGCTGCAGAGTTAATTAGAAAGTCCACCACCAAGTGGTGGGATTTTTGATACACTTTAAGAACCCTCGCAATCCACATTCATGACATATTTTTCCCTCTTATAGCACCTCTTTCCCTGTTATAGTGCCTCTTTCCCTCTTATCTCGTTCCCTCTTATGGAATCTCTTTGCCTCTTATAGTGTCTATTTCCCTCTAATAGCAGCTCTTTCCCTCATAGTATCTATTTCCCTCTTATATTATCTATTTCCCTCTTATAGCACCTCTTTCCCTGTTATAGTGTCTCTTTCCCTCTTATGGAATCTCTTTCCCTCTTATGGAATCTCTTTCCCTCTTATGGAATCTCTTTCCCTCTTATAGTGTCTATTTCCCTCTTATAGTGTCTATTTCCCTCTTATAGCAGCTCTTTCCTTCTTATATTATCTATTTCCCTCTTATATTATCTATTTCCCTCATAGTATCTATTTCCCTCTTATATTATCTATTTCCCTCTTATAGCACCTCTTTCCCTGTTATAGTGTCTCTTTACCTCATGGAATCTCTTTCCCTCTTATGGAATCTCTTACCTTCTTATGGAATCTCTTTCCCTCTTATGGAATCTCTTTCCCTCTTATGGAATCTCTTTCCCTCATAGTATCTCTTTCCCTCTTATAGTGTCTATTTCCCTCTTATAGCACCTCTCTTCCTCTTCTAGTATCTCTTTCCCTCTTATATCATCTCTTGCCCTCTTAGCAGCTCTTTCCCTCTTATAGCATGTCTTTCTCTCTTATATCTTCTCTTTGCCTCTCTCCCTCTCTTGACGTTTGAATGAAATTTTAATGTATACGACCACCGCTGAATTTTGATGTCATCATGAATGCTATATAGTGTTTATTTACAACTCTTGTCATAATATACAGACTTTGAAGGTTATCAGCTCTTTTAGCGAAGACACAAACTTCAACGAGTTGAGATTAAATCGTTGGGAATTGTGTTGTCAAGTGCGGTTTTCTGTGGTTCGTGTATAGACTCGCATATAAAAAACCATCACAGAGAAAATGTCAGTGCTGCCAACTTTTTATAGAACCAAAAATTGCCATTGGCGAATTGAGAGTGGTCTTTTCAAGAAATTAGTAATATCACGTGAACTTTGTATTGGTCTGTAGCAATAATTTTTAGTACTTAAATGCTAATTGAGGCGAACAAGGAAAGTTTTTTCTTTAAGCCCCTGATAAGAGTAAAAATAAACTATTATATTAAAACACGTGGAATTGGGAGAGTGGTGGTTGCTTTACCTGCATACGCAAGTCGAAAGGCAGTTGGTCTCTTTTCATACCTCCTTTTCATTCCACTGAGAACTGTTGATGTACATACACAAGAACTTCTACAGTGACTCAGAAAAGAGGGCAGACATTCGTAAAACGATGGTCAATAAATAAAAAACACTAAAAATTAAGTGTTGGAAAACTAAACGATGGAAATATCCATCTTGAACTACTCAGATTAGTATTAAGAAGAAACAATTTGCATGGAAAAATTGCCAGAAGGAATCCATAATTTGAAGCGAAATTGTTGTTCCTTCATAAATATTCCCGCTTTGCTTTGTCTAGGAATCTAATAAGCATTTAAAATGTTTTTATTGCCTTTCATACTCTTATTGACTTCTATTGGGATCCTGTTCATTGGTGTTGTCCAATTTCTCATTTGAGCAACTGTTTGAGTGAACCTCTCGTATACGTGTTTCTGTGCTGTGCGTATCTCAGCTGCTTTCCCCTCACTTGTTGCAAACCGCTTCCGCCCTGTTTAAATTTGAATTTTTTTCAAGTTTCACTTTTTTTTAATGATTGCATAAATTTACGTACCACGTGTTTCATAGTTAACTTTGCTTACCCTTGCTTACCTCACCCCTCCTACTCGGTACATTTCCATAATTGCAAAGTGGTGTGCTTGCTATGCCGTCTGCTGGTGAGCAGCGCTGGGAAGTATTTGAGCGCTGTTTGTGTATGTGGTTAATTTGGTTGGTTGCCGTGTGAAGTGGTGGGTTGGAAACAGTGACTATGTTCGATGTAGTGTAGGGTTAGGTTAGTTTGGAAGAGGGGAGGTGGGTTGTGGTGTGGTGTGGTGACGATCTCATAAACCGCAGGTGATAAATTCGCAGTTTTGTTTGCCGGCACTTTGAAAAGCAAACATGAAAAGCAACCAAAACGAAGAGAAAGAAACCGAAAATGACGTCATTTATTTGACATCGCAAATTTAAATAAGAAAATATGTATTAAAAAAAAAAAATGTAATAAATATACATAAGTATGTATTAAAAATATTAATATAAAATTAAGAGTAATAAAAATAATTTATAATATATTAATAAATTAATATAATATATAATAATTTATAAATAATTATAATGATTTCATAAATTGGAACAGAATTTAAATAAATTTTAATAAAATTATTTTAAGTTTTATTAAAAATATATTTATGTATATTAATATTAAAAAATATATATTAAATATAAATATTAAAAATAAATATTAAAAATATATATTAACAATACATATAAACAAATTAAAATAAAATTAAGGATAATAAAAATATTTCTTTAATAAATTCGAATATAATTTAAATAACTTTTAATAAAATTAATTTAATATAAAATATAATAAAAATTCAACTAAAACAATTTTTATATTAATTAACAATTTTCTTTTTCCTTGCCATTTGCAGATCATGCGTCGCCTTCGATGGCAGGAAGCGCATCATTGGAGTGGCTGCGAAGAATCAGCAAGTCACAAACATGAAAAACACAGTGAGCGGCTTCAAGCGTCTGCTTGGCCGTAAATTCACCGATCCACATGTTCAGAGGGAACTCAGCAGCATTCCAGCAACTATCGAGCAGCGTGCGGATAGCGCCATCGGCTACAGGGTCAACTACTTGGATCAGCAGCAGTACTTCACTCCTGAACAATTGACGGCCATGCTCTTCACCAAATTGAAGGAGACCTCTACCAATGCTTTGCATGCTCAGGTGAGCATATCTCCCATAATCCTTTACCTTATACACCTACCTTACTGTGTCACTGACCATTTCCATGTATTCTAGGTGAATGATTGCGTCATTGCTTGTCCTGTTTACTTCACCAATGCAGAGCGCAAGGCTTTGCTTGATGCCGCCCATATCGCTGGACTGAATGTGTTGCGCCTGATGAATGAGACCACCGCCACGGCCCTCTCGTACGGCTTCTACAAGCAGGATTTGCCAGATGAGAAGCCGCGCAACGTCATCTTCGTCGATTGCGGCCAGTCGGCACTGCAGGTCAGTGCGTGCGCCTTCACCAAGGGCAAATTGAAGATGATCGCCAGCAGCTGGGATCAGATTGGCGGACGCGACTTTGACTATGTGCTCGCCGATTACTTCGCCAAGGAGTTCAACGATCGCTACAAGATCAACGCCAAGACAAATGCACGCGCCTACTTGCGTCTGACCACCGAAATCGAGAAGGTTAAGAAACAGATGTCCGCTAACAGCACCAAACTGCCGCTGAATATTGAGTGCTTCATGAACGACATTGACGTTACGTCCAGCATGCAGCGCGTCGACATGGAACAGTTGTGCGGCCATTTGTTTGTGCGTGTCGAGCATACATTCAAGAAATTGTTGCAAGAGTCCAATTTGACATTGGACGAGATACACTCGGTGGAAATTGTGGGCGGCAGTTCACGCATTCCGGCTATTAAGCTTTTGATAGAACAGGTAAGAAGAAGGAGCAGGGCTCTGGGATGATGGGGTGCGTGGTGTGAGGCACATGATCAAATAGCACTGAACATAAGGAAGATACACTTTTGGTGTACGGATTCTGTGTGGTCTAAGCTCGCATCATGCCTGATCAGGGAACTCCTCAACTAAACTACTTTTGCATAGTGATAAATTGAGTCCTTTCCTATCATGAGGAGTGTCGTGATTTAACTACTGTCAAATCACAATTTAAAATATCTGCCAATAATCTCTCTCTCTCTCTCACCACTACTCTCACTCAGGTCTTTGGCAAACCGGCCAGCACCACTCTCAATCAGGACGAGTCAGTGTCGCGTGGCGCTGCCTTGCAGTGCGCCATCATGTCGCCAGCTGTGCGTGTGCGCGAATTTGGCGTCACTGACATACAGAACTATGCTGTCAAAGTCAGCTGGGAGAGCGATGGCTCTCTCTCCGGGGGCGAGGTCGAAGTATTCCCCGTTTTTCATCCGGCCCCATTCAGCCGTCTACTCACACTCAACCGCAAGGAGCCATTCTCCATCACAGTCCAATATGCCCAGCAGGTACCATATCCGGAACAATTCATTGGCAAGTGGCTCATCAAGGACGTGAAGGCCAACGAGAAGGGTGAATATCAGGAGGTCAAGGTTAAGGTTCGCATTAATCCTCATGGCATTGTCTTGATCTCAAGCGCTTCGCTCGTCGACAAGAAGGAGGCCGAAGAGGCTGCTGCTGCTGCCGCCGCCGCGGCGGCTGCCAACGAACAGCAGGCACAACTAAGCAACAACGAGGACTTGTCCAACGCCAGTGAATCCAATATGGGCGAACCTGCAGCTCCTGAGGTACGTTTTCCGAATAAATTGAGAGAAGAAAAAAATATAATAGAGAAAAATATCAAATTTGCTAGTATAGTGGGTAAGTTAGTGGCCAAGGTAGCAATTGTTGTTATTATTATTATTGTTGTTGTTGTTGCTTTTATTGTCGTTGTTCTTGTAACTTTTGCCCAGTAAATTTTCCCAGTTCTTCGTATGAATGTGGCCTTCTTCACCCACCTATTTCCCAAGTATCTCATTTATATTGGACTTTTTATTTGATGACCCATTATCTTATATACCCAACAATATTCTACGTAAGGAGACACAGCTGAGAAGCTACATTGAGAAACCGTGATCTAGAATGGAATCACATTAATTGTGATAGAGCAACTTTCATCTATCCCTGGATTCGGTTATTATCACCTCAAAAGCCGTCAAGAGCTGCCGCAAATCTTTAGACGAGATAGCTAAGCAGACCCATCTGCATCTGTGCTGGGTTCCCTGTCACAGAGATATTCCAGGGAACTGCAAGGTGGATGAACTTACCCGTGAGGGTACTACTATACCGATTGAACCAGATAGGTCGAACTTCGGTATTCCTATTGCCACATGTAAGCTCTTAGTAAATACAATATCGTTAGGAACATCGGGCAGGCGCTGGTCTGAATTTTCAGGATGTAAAATAGCTAGACAAACCTAGCCAGAGATAAATGTCAAGCGCTCTAAGGACCTACTGGCTCTAAATAGACAAAACATAGGTTCCGTGATTAGCGTCCTAACGGGACACTGGACTCTAGGCACACACGAGTGTAGGCTGGGGATCGCCTCTAACGACTTCTGCAGGAGTTGCATGGACGAGGAGAAGGAAGAGTCCATTGCTCACCTGTTGTGCACGTGTCCAGCGCTGTCCAGAAGGAGGCGAACTTTCCTAGGCGACTACTTTCTGGATTCCTTGGGAGATATCTCAAAATAAAAAGATTAGCTCCATCAACTGCTTCATTAAAAGCTCCAAATGGTTGGACCTTTGAAAGGGATGGGACCTGTTGTCTCATGCGGTATCACAAAGGGTCAATGTTGGCCTAAGTGCGCCTTTTTCGGGTGGCCGCCTTACCTACCCTACCTAACTTTGATTTAGAATGGAATCACGTCAATTGTGATCGCGCAACCGTGATATAGAATGGAATCACATTAATTGTGATCGAACAACTTTGATCAAGAATGGAATCACATTAATTGTGATCGAGCAACTAAGAAAGTTGTAGGACGTGATGAATTATCCGATCGCGACTGTCATGATTTGATCCCACCTCTTCTAGCCTCTTTCTTATAGACCCGTGTACCAACGATTTAGGTGTGCAGAAAAGATACGTCAATATTTTGTTTGCGAACTGTAAAAAATTGTCCATTTAATTTTTAAACTATTAATTAATTAAATTAAAATTAAATTTTAAATTAACTAATATTTTGGAATCAAAATTTGTATGCCAATATTTTGTGTTGGATTGGATATCGAAGATATTCTCTTTGACATGAAATTTGATGCAAGTCGGCTACTTACGAACTAAAGCAAATACGAGACCATCCCAGTAGGGAAACCGGTTGTCTGAAATATGCTTATAACTGGTTCACACTTGCTGTGACAATAATGGCATTTCCTTTTGAGTAATGAGGCCGGTATTGACGAATACGAACGAAAATGGCACAGTTTGGACACAATGTGTGAACGTAGCAATATGGCATTCTTCAATTT
Source organism: Clusia tigrina (assembly GCA_920105625.2). Taxonomy (NCBI): domain Eukaryota; kingdom Metazoa; phylum Arthropoda; class Insecta; order Diptera; family Clusiidae; genus Clusia; species Clusia tigrina. Next base: position 200,955,993 of record OV050032.1, read on the forward strand.
TTTCCCTTGGAGTCGCTTTCGTTTCATTTGCAAGGAGGAGTCATGCTCTCCCGTTGACGCAACCATATAATTTTAATTTGGATTTTTCACCATTTCTATTTTTGTGAATTATTTGCTTTAATTAGTTTTTAATTTATTTAATTATTTTGCTTACAATAACAAAGCACAACAACAACATAGATTTCGCCCCTCCTCACATATGTATCTGCTCATTGTAATTTTGACCCCTCACACATAAGGTCATCAATCAGAAAGAGTATTACCTTGTTTTGGATTCTGTGGGTGCACTTGGGTTGAGTTCACATCTAGTCAGAAGCTGCCTCTTCTTTGCACCAAGGTGTGGTGGCATAGACTGACTGTGAGGGAGGTTTTGGCGTTGACTACTATTTTGACGGTTTTGACGTTGACTACTATTTTTACGTTTACTATTTTGACGTTTAGTACTATTTCACATTAAGTACTATTTTGACTTTAAGTACTGTTTTCAGAGTAACTAATATTTTGACGTTTACTACTATTTTCATATTAAGTACTATTTTGACTTTAAGTACTGTTTTGACGTTTAGTACTATTTTCACATTATCCTCACTCACTCACTATTTTTACTTTAAGTAGTATTTTCACATGACGTAATATTTTTAGATTTACTACTATTTTCACATAAAGTACTATTTTGACATTAAGAACTATTTTAACATTGAGTACTATTTTGACTTTGAGTACTATATGAAGTAATATTTTTATAACAAGTACTATTTTGACGTTGACTATTTATACATCATGATATGCTTTCGTTTATTAATACTAATTTTATTTTTTCTACTATAGACATTTGTCCTATATTAGATTTTTTATAGTTAGTACTATTTTTGTCAATACTATTTTTATAGTAACCACTTTCTGACATTTGTTACTATATTCCTATATTGTACTATTGCGCCAATACTATTTTGCTTTTATTGCAATTGTGACATTTACTATTTTCACGTTTTGAAATATAGTACTAATTTAGTATTTTTTGCAATGGTGACATTTACTACTATTTTGAGATTTATTGTAATTTTTACATTTGCTACTAATTTCGACATTTTTCTATTGATTTGATGTTTAATCAGATTTTGACATTCTAATAATAATTTTTCATTTTAGTACTAATTTTGACATTTTAGTACTTATCTGACGTTTAATAAAATTTTAACTTTTTAATACAAATTTTGACAATTTAGTACTAATATTGACATTTATGTATTTTTAGTGACCTTTAATCAAATTTTTACTTTTTACTTAAAATTTTGACATTTTGGTAACAATTTTGCCATTTTAGTACAAATTTTGATATTTTAGTTCTAATGTTGCCATTTTTGGCAACAAATTGACAATTTAGTACTGATTTTGAATTTTAGTACTATTTTTTACATTTTTCTCTGCCAATTTTGACATTTTAAAATACCAATTTTCAACTAATTTGACATTTAATTAAATTTTGACACAGTACTAATTTAGGCATAGTACTAATTTTGACACAGTACTAATTTTGACACAGTACTAATTTTGACACAGTACTAATTTTGACACAGTACTAATTTTGACACAGTACTAATTTTGACACAGTACTAATTTTGACACAGTACTAATTTTGACACAGTACTAATTTTGACACCGTACTAATTTTGACACCGTACTAATTTTGACACCGTACTAATTTTGACATAATACTAATTTTAACATTTTAGTACCAATTTTCACATTTTAGTACTAATTTGACCTTTAAACAAATTGTGCCTGGGAAATCCTATCAAGACTAACGACTTATTCGCCGAACCTTAGTCACAGTGAGTTTGGGAGTTGCACTGTTTAACGGGATCTCAGGCAAATTTTCAGGAAACTTGAAGATAAAATAATTGTGTAAGGGTAGAAACAGGATAGTTGTAGCATCCATCGTTCCATTCTCTTAGTCTGTTACATGAGTCATGGTTTATTTAGAACCCAGGGTAAACATACTAGGGTGGCCATCTCTCTCGGGAATTTTCCGGCATCTTCGCCATGAATGTGAAAAACAAAAGGGAAATGAGAGCGGAGCATGCCTGCCGGAAAGTGTACTGTCACCCTTATTCACCTTTTTATTTCGATTGTCCTTTTTCTTTTATATATTTTCAATTTTTCTCTTATATACTATCTATACTTGTATACTATCCAAATTTCTTACTATTTTTCATACTTTTATTTACTTTCTAATTATAGGCCAAAGTAGCATCCTTGCGTTTCATCTTACTTATGTTTACTTTTGGATAGGAACTAGTTTAGTCAGCAACTGTATAGCAACTAGTTTACTCATGTGTGGGAACTAGTTTACTCTTGGATAGAAACTAATTCACTCATGTGTTGGAACTAGTGTGCTCATGTATAGGAACTAGTTCACTCATGTGTGGTAACTAGTTACCTTATATAGTAGAACTAGTTTACTGATGTATGGGATCTAGTTTATTTTTGTATAAGAACTAGTTTACTCATGGATAGGAACTAGTTTACTCATGGATAGGAACTAGTTTACTCATGGATAGGAACTAGTTTACTGACTTATAAGAATTAGTTCACTCATGGTATCTTCACTAGTTTACTCATCTATGGAAACTAGTTCACTCATTTGTTAGAACAAGTTTACCTATATAGACTCATAGATTATACTGATGTATGGGAACTAGTTTGCTCATGGTTAGGAACTAGTTGTTCATGGTTAGGAACTAGTTTGCTCATGGTTAGGAACTAGTTTTCCGATGTATAAGAACTAGTTCACTCATGTATAGCAACCTTTATGTATAGGATTTAGTTTATATTGGAACTAGTTCACTCATGTATGGAAACTCATTTATTCATATATGGGAACTAGTTTTCTTATCTCTAGGGACTAGTTTACTCATGTATGAGAACTAGTTTACTCATGTATGAGAACTAGTTTACTCATGTATGAGAACTAGTTTGCTCATCTGTAGGAACTAGTTTACTCATGTATGAGAACTAGTTTACTCATCTGTAGGAACTAGTTTACTCATCTGTAGGAAATAGTTTACTCATGTATGGGATCTAGTTTACTGATGTATGGGATCTAGTTTACTGATGTATGGGATCTAGTTTATTTTTGTATAGGAACTAGTTTACTCATGGATAGGAACTAGTTTACAATGTATAAGAACTAGTTTTTTTTAGTTTATATTGGAACTAGGTCACTCATGTATGGAAACTCATTTATTCATGTATGGGAACTAGTTTAGTCATCTGTAGGAATTGGTTTACTCATGTATGGGAACTAGTTTACGGATGTATGGAACCTAGTTTATTTTTGTATAGGAACTAGTTTACTCATGTGTAGGAACTAATTTACTCATGTATTGGATCTAGTTTAATTATGTATAGGAACGAGTGCCTACTTCACAAAAGATTGTAATTGATGTTTGGGCAGATTCTCCAGCTCTTGTTTGATGTACGGATAGTTGCTACTTTGGCTTTTAGTCTCATGCTGCACTTACTAACCCCTCTATCCTCGATTTCCTGATCTTAACTATTGTGTATTTGTCGTTTATTTGCGTATGTTGCCCTACCCACTTAACCACACGCCTTGATGTAACATCATTGCGTCCTCCTCCTTATCATCACCATCATCTTCACCATCATCATCATCATTATTATTATAATTATTATTATTGTAGATTGTTGTTGTAGCTTTAGCGTATGTAATCTTTTGAAGCGTATCTTTAAGTCAATTTTGGTTAATACCAAAAAGAAAATTTCAATTTTATTTGTTATTGTTATTTATATATATTGCGTAGGCATGTTATGATAATGAGGATGATAATAATACATCAACAGCCTCATCACCTGGAGGACAAGGGTGGGCTCAGCGGGTCAAGGGCTGGTTTAGTTCGGTACGTTTCCTTTACAAATACGAATTCAAATTAAGAAAAAGAAAAAAAAAAACAGTTGCAAAATTACAAAAATTACAAATTACAAAAAACTTATTGGAAAGAAACGCTTTTTAACTAAAAACACAATTAAGATTAAAATAAAAATTAATTAAAGCAAAATTCTTTAAATTCATTTTCATTTGAAATGGTTTGTTGTTGTTTTTGTTGTTTGTTTGGTCTCTCTCATCATTTTTGTGTGTGACAAGAAAAAAGAACTTCTTCAAATGAAACGAAAGAAGACCGCTCATAAGCCTACCCTGTTGTGCTCCACCACCACACCCTGTATAAAGTATCAAACAAAAGAAAAAGCCGTCATAACTAAAAATTGCAACTTGCGCACTTGTTTTTTTTTTTGTCAATTACTTTTCTGCTTTGAACTCCTTCCCTCCCTCCCGCCTCTGTCGCCTCCTTTGTTGCTCTTTGTTTTTTGTTTATAAATACTCGAAAGTAATTCATTCCAAAGCTAAACTACAAATAAATGGTAAATGCAGTTCTCATAAAAACGAACAATAAATTAAATTCAAGAAATTACGCATCTCTATTTTTACTGTTATAAATAATGTTTCTACCGTAGCTACCCGGGGTCTCTTATGGGCTGTTCTATTCGCTTGAGCTGTTTCTTCTTCGCTTTGTTTTATTTGTTTTTCATTAACTTATGAATTTACTTATTATGAACTTTCATTTTTTATATTATTTAAATATTAACATTATTTAATTTTTTTTTTTTATAAAAATTTATTTATTTATATTTTTTTATATAAAATAAATTTTTTACTTAAACAAATTCCTTTATAAATTGATTTTTTTTTATACAAATTAATTTTTTTATATAATATTTTTTTATATTAAAAAATTTTTTTATATATTTTTTTATAAAAAAAATTTTTTTTTTACTTAAACAAATTTTTTTTTAATTGAATTTTTTTATATAATTAAAAATTTTTTATATAAATAAATTTTTTTATAAAAACTCATTTTTTTCTAAACCTAATTTTTTTTATATAGATAAATTTTATATTTATGAAATTAATTTTTTGTATAAAAATTGAATTTTGAAAAATAGTTTTTTTATAAAATGCTATTTATTTTTTTTATACAGATTAAATTTTTCACATAAATGAATATTTTATGCAATTAATTTTTTATATGAATAGTTTTTTTGTGTAAATAATTTATATAAATGAAAATTTTTTTATATAAAATAATTTATATAAATGAAATTTTTTTTTATATAAAATAATTTATTTTATTTATAAATAAATTTTATTATATAAATTGAAATTTTTTACATAAATTATTTTTTTTTTAAATTTATTTTCTTATGTAAATTAAATTCTTTGTATAAATGAATAAATTTCTTTATATAAATAAATAATTCTTTTATATAAATTGAAATTCTAACATAAATGAATTTTTTATACAAATAATTTTTTATATAAATTAATTTCTCTATATAAATAATTTTTTTTTTATATAAATTGAAAAATTAAATTTTTTTACATAAGTAAATTGTTTATACAATTAAGTTTTTTGTGTAAATTAAATTCTTTATATAATAAATAATTAATTTAAATTAATTTATTTATATAAATGAATAATTTTTTTTATATCAATAGAAATTTTTACATAAATCAATTTTTTTTTACATAATCAAATTTTTTTTATGTAAAGAAAAATAAATTAATTACTTATATGAATAAATACATTTTTTTATATAAATTGAATTTTTTTAAATAAATAATATTTTATTCAGTTAATTAATTAATTAATTTTTGTATATAAATAAATAATTTTTATTTTATATTTAACTTTTTTATATAAATTGATTTTTTATACAATTAGTTTTTCATATCAATTAATTTTTTTTTTTATAAAAATTGAATTTTTTTAATATAATTTCTTTGTATAAAATAGTTATTTTATATAAATTAATTTCTTATATAAACACATTATTTTCTTTATAAAATCAAATTTTTATATAAAATGAATTTTTTTTATAAAATCGTTTTTATAAAAAAATTTTTTTTATAAATTATTTTTTTTAAATAAATAACTTTTTATAAATAATTGTTTTTTATATAAAAAAATGATTTTATATAAATAAATTTTTTATATAAAATAATTTTTTTATATAAAATGATTTTGTTATATAAATAACTTTTTATAAATAATATTTTGTATTATATAAAATATTTTTTTATAAATAATGTTTTGTGTTATATAAAATATTTTTTTATAAATAATTTTTTATATAAAATAATTTTATATAAAATAATTTTTTTTATAAAAACTTTTTTATACAAAATAATTTTTTTATAAAATATTTTTTTAATTGTTTTAATATACATTATTTTTTTTCATATATACTGAATTTGTTACATATTGAATTTGTCACACATATTCTATTTTATATAAATAATATTCTGGACATAATAAATTAATATTTTATACAAATTAATATTTTATACAAATTAATATTTTATACAAATTAATACAAATAATTTTTTTGACATTAATTTTTTATACTTAATTATTTTTATATCAAATTTCTTTATATAAATCGATGTTTATATAGTTTAAATGCTTGTATAAAGTAATTTTTATATAGAATAAATTATATTTTTTATATAACTGTTTTTATGTATACAATTTTTGGGTCATTTAATTTGGTTTAAACTTAACTTAAAACTGATTTAATTATATAATTTTATTTTTGTAGAAATTTAATTTTTTTTATATATTTCATCTTGCTAAATTATTTAATGTTTATATAATTTGTTTTTTTATTTACTCATTGTTTTAAAAGTGTTTTTTTAGTTAATTTGGCGAACTGATTTATGTAATATTTTGGTTGTATTTATTTTCGATTTTCTTGATTATTTCTCAATTACTTTTTAGTGCGAATTTATTTCTTAATTCATTTTTTATTTTAAATGAATTATTTAAGTTTTTTTTTTTTAAATTAATTTCTTAATTATTTTTTTATTTTAAATTAATTATTTTATTTTTTTTTAGTTTGAATTAATTATTTTATTTTTTGAGTTTGAATTAATTATTTTATTTTTTTTAGTTTGAATTAATTTCTTAACTATTTTTTGGTTTGAATTAGTAACTTAATTATTTTTTAGTTTCTTTAATTAATTGCTTTTTTAAATATTTGTTTCCTGGTTTTGATTATTTTATTTTTGAATAATTTTTTTTATTTCCGCTTTTAAATACTTTCAATTTTAATTTAAAATATTTCCGCTAATTTAATTCTTTTTGTTTTTCTTTTTGCGTATTTAATTTTTAATTACTTTGTTTTAT